>JANFAE010000548.1:0-62564 GCA_024613145.1 Pisolithus marmoratus | reverse complement strand
ACTCATCAAACATGGCTTGGAGAGGATTTGGAGATGTTATACTTTACAAGGTTGCAGCAGAGGGATGACCAGGTGGAGGTAGGACATCTCATTGGAATGGAATGACAGGCTTCTGAAATCATTCCCAGTTGGGGATCATATTGACATGAGGGGTGACATTAGTACATGTAGTGCAGTGTCATGCTGATTTTATTAACATGGCATTCTAGGTATGAGGAGCAGGGTGGCCATGTCAATGGAATAAAATACAGCATGATCTCCAATGGGTGCCCCATGTTCCTACTGTGCATTGGACATCAGGGAGGCTTGATAGGCACCACAAAACAACAATCTTGACCTGTTACACCTTGATGGCCAGGTGGTTGATGCCAAGGAGGCTGTTTTTGCCCATGTTTGAACATACCAACACAAGTACAGGATTAATGAACTCCATTGAACATGGTTTGGAAAGGGTTTGACATGTTTCTACTTTACATGGTTGGGCCAGGCAGATGTAACCAGGTGGTAGTAGGACATCTCATTGGAAAGAGTGCCAGGCTTCTGAAATTGATGGCATGAAATAGAAGGATCCCTGACCACTGTCCCATGTCTCTATGGTGCATTGATGTCAGGGTGACTTGATAGGAACCACCAATACATCTGCACACAAATATGGCATTTGCAAACTCTGTCAAACATGGTTTGGAGAGGATTGGATGTCTTTTCACTACCAGGTTGGGGCAGCAAATGGAATGCTATTTAGTTGGCAAAATATCCAAGAGTTTCAGAACCACTCCTTCCAGTAGGGATTTACCATATTGACATATAATATATAATGACATCTATCAGGCCTGCCTTGCAGGTGGTTTACAGGCATTTTTTGCTTTTCCTGATTTCTGTTCCTGGCCTGCTCAAGTCTTTGCTGCTCTAATAACAGTGCTTTGCTGCTCAGCTCTCCATACCCTGCATGTTCCATGAGGCCCATGTGCACCCTGTTCCTCAACTTGACTGCTCAAGAGCTCTTCTTCCTTGCTTGATGCTGTTCACTCTCTGAGGAGATTCCCTTGATCTTGTAGAACTTGGGGTTCATCATCAGTACCACCTTCTCATCCTCCACTCTCCATGTCTTCCTGGAGTTTTTTCACTTCTTTGGTAGAGTCTGGCAAAGTCTGAAGAAGAGAGAATATCTTGCTAGAATGATTGGTGACATCAAATTGCTCTGATATGGTCCTGTCCTTCATCAACTCATGGTACTTCTGAAATGTATCGGGCTTTGTCCAAAATACACTCCAGGGAGATCTCTGTGCTGGTTTTTTCTTGCATGACTTCTGGAAAGAACACATCCATCCTCTCCACACCAGCTGGGCTGCCAATGACCTGTCCCCACACTGCCAGGTATTTCTGCATTGCAAGCCTTGAAGGTGCAGGCTCTAATGGTTTGTAGGTCACATCAAAGTCCAACAATCAACAGCATCATCCAAGGAGGTCAGCTCTGGTCTCTTGTCTGGATCAGTCCAACCAAGTACCTTCCATCTGAATCCAAAGCTGACAGGTGAACTGAACAAACAGCTTCCCAACCACTAGCTCCAGATATGAGCTGTCTTGACCATGTCCAAGGCTGCATGACCACCCAAGGCTGATCTCAGATGGTCTTGGTTAACCTTGACCAAGTAGGCATATTTCTGATGGGAACTGCTCCTCATCATCATCCAAAATCATCCTTGTCCATGCAGGCTGCCCATTGTAGGGAGTGTATACTCCCTAGAGACGAAATCTGTTAATCTAGTGGTGTTTACCTTTTGGCACAGCCCTCCCTGCCCATAGAGCAGTGCCCCACTCACCTACAAATACCACCATTACCTAATCCAGTGTAGGTGTGGCAATGCCCCTACTAGGAGAATTGATGAGAGGGAGTGGTTGGGGAGGTGTCAAGGGTCAAAGGGGTGGAAGGAAGGGTGGAAGGGAGTGCTTGGAGAGGTTTTGAGGGTGAGTGAGGTGAAGAGGTTGGTGGGGTTTTGAGGGTTGAGAGGAGCAAGGCAAGAGGACTTAGGAGTGTGGCAGGTGAAGTGATGACTAAGCATGCAAGGAGTTTGGGTGCAAGAGTCACATGGAAAAATTAACTTTTACACTGTGCATCCTTATTGTAGAGCAAGAAGCCCAAGTTGAGGGCTAGAGCTTGAGAGTCACTGTCTCTGCTGCATATATTCTTTTTAATGGCTATTCTCAGTGTCAAAAACTAAGTCCAGTCCTTCATTATCAGTCTCAACATAGTACTTGTGCTGTCTGGGTTTCAAGAACCCCCTTTGAGGATGAAATGAGACTCACATCACTTCTATTCTCAGTTTTCCCCAGCCTTTTCAATTTAATTCCTTACATCTGGGAGCCCACCATGAGGGGGTTCTTTGTTAATCCAGCACCAGGTACTCACTTTGCAGAATTTGCCACATGTACAGCCAAAGAAATGAGTGGTATGCTATGACATGAAGCAAGAGATATGAGAAGCTATGGACAGGCAACAGGTCCCACAGAAGTCATGCAGCATCAGAAAGGGCACTGATGGGCATGGAGAGAAGGCTGACTTACCATGAGGAGTGCTACAAGAGAGGACAAGGGTATGGGCATTTGAGCCCATATGACATTTATTCTAGGAACCACCCTGTCATGTGCTCTTGGTCTCATTCTAGAAGACATGCACAGGAAGCTTGTATTCATATACAGTGCACCAATCTTGTGAGCACTCCCCTCCTCATTCAAGCAGAATATCCCCATCTTGCTGATTCATACTATTACCCTTGTGTGGGGTCTCATTCTCACAGTAGATCTTCATATGGCCAGGGTGAGACATGCAAATATTTCCCTGAATCAACCAGATCAAGGAGCAGGGAGAGAAGGACACTAGGTATGAGGGACAAGTGAGATAGAAGGTCACACTTGCAAGAGCAAAGGGATGAGAGAAGGGAGTGGTGTCATGGAGAGACAGAGTCATATCACAGGCATGAAGTGAAAACAGTCCTTGAGATGTTAGGTTGAGGAGTCACACTGAAGTTCTCAGGTAAAGCATGAGACCTCATAACCTACCTTAATGAGATCCAGCATCTATGTTGGTCTGTGGGGTGTAGAAGTGAAAAGGAGTGGATCAAGTGGACATACTGGTACCTGGATGAAGACACTGTGTCTCTGTGGAGTAACCCCCTAGGGCAGAGGATGACAGAGTGGAATGACTTCATCACAAGGCTGGTAGGTCTGTACCCTGGTGCCTCAAGACTGGGAAAGGAGTTTGTCAGGGAGGACTTGTATGACCTCATAAGGGTGCAGAGGAAGAGGAATATCAGGATGGAAGAAGACTTTGGCAAGTACCTCTGCAGGTACAAGGAGATCATGCAGTATCTTTACTCAAAGGGCAGGATCACCCCAGTTGACTATGACAGTTACATCCTTGAAGGTCTTGATCCAGAGTTGAAGTGAGAGGTATTGACAAACCTGAAGCTTTGCTATGGTATATGTTTGCATGATGATCCATGGCCTTTGAGATATGTCATGGATGAGCTGAAGTTCCTTGTTAGTGATCAGTTCAAGACAGTGAGGAGTAGGGCTTCCAGGATGAGAGAAGTGCAGTCCTTGAGGGGCAAGGAAGTGACCAGGGGTTAGGCAGGATCTGGTTCAGAAGCAGCCACAGGTACAAGAGGAGGTCAAGGTGCAGAAGGTGCTGTGCTACCAGGATAACAGTCAGACTTGGCCTACCAAGAGTTCCATGAGGGCAGAAGTTAGCTTGCATTTGGAAGACTACCATGATTCAGTCACCAATGAGGAATGGCCAGGTACTCACCAGTTCATGATCAACATTCAAGAGTCAGGCTTGGCATCAGCACCAGTGGCATTGACAGCCTGGATCAAGGAGACTTCAACAGATGACAAAAGCGAGCCAGAGTATGACTTTGCTGTAGTTGAGGAAGAAGTGTCAAACATGCAGGTACAGAGTGTGGAGTACAAGGTGATGAGAGCCAAAGGTTATCAAGGCTCTTTGATGCCACTGTCATTCATAGAAGTGGAACTTGCAGATCAGGTGATGATTGAAGGGATTCTGTACAGTGGGTCACAGGTGGTTGCATTGAGGAAAGAGATAGCAGAGGCACTTAGGCTTCCTATCAACAAGGAAGGCTGTATCACAATGGAGACAGCAAACTGGGGGAAGGAGACAATGGAGGGCATCATCAATAACTGCCCTATAACCTGTGCAGGGGTGACAGTACACTTACCAGTTCAGGTGGTTCAAAATGCAGCTTTTGATGTTATCCTCAGTCGACCATTTACATGCACACTGTGAGTGACAACCCAGGACCTTCCTAATGGCACTCAATCAGTTGAGATTGTTGAGCCAAGATTGGGCAGGCATACCTTCATGACACCAAGGCAGGAAGGGGGATTTGTGTGACCCCCATGGTTCCAATGTAGGGAGAGAGTACTCCCTAGTAGGATTTTGGGTTATGGTAGAGTGGTTGAGGGTTTTCTTTTATTTTTCTAAGGGGCTTGATCCCCATTTTGTATTTGGGTTTGGGTTGGGACTTAGGTGTGAGGCAAGTGGCTGATTAGTAAGCATGGTTGGACTTGGACTCAAGTTTGTACTAGCTACGAAACAATCACCACTATAGAGGCTGGAGAGCACAGGCTGGTGTGACCAGTCTGTGGCAGTCTTTTCTGTTTTCTGCCCTTGAGAGTGAGGTCAGGACAGCTCTAGGGAAGCCCTAGAGTGGTGGGGGTTTGAGCAGTTTGTGTCAGGTTTACAGCTAAGTGTTTTCTGTTTCATTTCTGTTTCATTTCTCTACTATTTCTTCTCTCCAGCAGGGTCCCTAAGGTCAAACTAGCCTTTAGAGCCCATTTCCCCATCCATTTCTTTGAGATCTCTACACTGAGACTCCCAGCTGGATATGGATTATTGTTGCAGGATGGGGAGTAGGTCAAGCTTTGTGGAGGTTGTCAAGGACAAAGAGGATTTTTAGATGTTGTCAAGTGTGTGTGCATGCATGGGCAAAAATTTCAATTTCTCACAGTCACATGACCAGTGGCCACTGCAGCACTTCAAGTCTAAGTGCGAGTCTTAGCTTACTGATCATTTCCCACACATTTCCTAGTCACTATATACTAATCTACACAATACTACACTTTTTTGGTAATAAAAGTGTAGACTACATAACACTACCTTAATTGGTAGTCAAAAATGCGAACATTACACTACACTTTCCTAGTAAAAACAATGAAATAAAAGACATCTTATGATCTGTAACTATTCATTGCACATGGGAAAACATTTACATAGAGCAACTGGCAATATATAGTTATAATGTTGCTATAGTTCAATACATATGCAATAATTGCACACTATTTCAGTATACACTTTTCTAATCAAACACAACCAAACAAATCAAAAAAGTGCACACTACACTTTTGGTAATAAAAATGGAGACTACACAACACTAATTGTATTTTGTCTATATCTCTACCATTTTTGCACAGATAGATGAAGTAAGAATACCTCCATGGTCCTCTTGTCAGGTACTACAACTTTCATTATGACATCTTTGAAAATTATTTTTTGAGACATCAATTTATTTTGTATTTTGCAACTTTCTCACCCATTTTTGGGCATATCAATGAGGTAAGCATATTCCCATGATCCTGTGACACAACCCTACAACTTTCCTTATGACATCATGATCTATAGTTAAAATAGTGCTATAGTTCACTATATATCAAATAGTGATGCACTATTCCAGTCTATAAGAAAAATTGCACTGTCAGTTTTTCCTGATGCAGTCAGATTTCATCCAATCTCAATAGATTCTTTGTTTGTCTGTAGAATATGATGATGACTGGCCTCATCTGATCCCATATGATTCATCTGATCTCAACTTATTCTGACAGATATGAAATGTTCGCAACATTTTGCATTCTGTCTGGATTGGATACAGTTGGATTATGAATGTACTACCCTACACAGATCCAAGGGAGTGTACACCTGCTCCAGGGGCAGTGATCATGTGGTAGCAGGGCCTAGCAGGTGTAATATCAGTGTTAGGGCCAGAGAATGTGAGGCATTGAAGACAAAAGCCATCTACAGCTCAGAATATCACATGTGCAGGCAGGTAGTGGGCAATATATGCAGCAAAGGGGCAAGGGAATGCAGAGTGGGTGGTTGATCAGTTGTGGGAAACTAATTATGCATCAACAAATGATGTTGATTAGTTAGTTGTGGGCACTACTACTAATTACTGATGCTAACTAGGGTTGCTTCTGGGGTCCCTCCTGGCAATCCCCACTGAGCAGTTTTTGATTTTTGGTTTTTCCACAGACTTTTGAAAACTGCTGTAATGCTATATAGGGCTTGATTTGGCATTTCACATATTTTGAGTACTACATATATGGTTTCTGCCAGACAATTATATAACACTGGCATAAAAATATGATCCCAGTGATATATGGTAGGAATAGCAGTTTTACCCTTCAGTAATTCCAGTAGACAAATCCTGTGTTGAGAAGCAAGATGTGTAACAGTGCTGATGACTTGTGATTTCTTGAAGGCCACAGTCTTACTGGACTCTTCTTCAGTCGCCCTATACACAATGCTCTGTTCAACATTCAAGGATGATCAATAAGTGATGTGAGCCACAGGAGGAGATGTGTCCCCTGAGTTCACATAGGAACCTGCTCTGAACATTCCTTTGCCATAAGGCACGAGCTTGTATGTCAGTGTTAGCAGGGTGGAGTCATGATAATTCTGATGTATCATCAGCAAACTTGCACATTACTATTTTTGTACTATTTGTACTATTTGCACCAAAATAGTTGAAATAGTCAAATTAGTAGATTCATCTGCTAAATTTACTATTTTTTGGACTATTTTCAACTATTTTGACTATTCCTGGACCACTTCTACTATTTCAACTTGTTGTCAATCATAGCATTGTTAGCACTTATTTTCACTATTTTCACTATTCCAGCTTTTTGTTCACCCTGCAGGTAGCAAATGAAATGCAATGCATTCATTATAAAGTGCAGTGCCAAACAAGTGAGTGTCCTAAAATGAATGTGACAAGTGACTTGAACAGGTTGACATGGCAAAGGACAGAATTAGTCAAAAGACATGATTAATCAAAGGATTGTAGTTGCTACTAATGAGTGAGGTGGGGGAGGGAAGCAAAAAGCACATGCAAATATAACAGAAAAATAGTGTTGAATGCAAGGTCCAAAAGGTGGGGTCCTATCAACTAGTTGTCAGTAATGCGCATAAACAATGGCATGACTTATGGAGATTAACAATTAATAAGGTGGCAGTATCTTTCTCCTTGGATTGAACAGTCCCTTCCTCTGAGATCACCTGCTTGCTGCCTGGTGTAAGGATAGTTGCTCCCACAAGGATCAGGTTGAGAGTTTCTTGGTCTGAATATAAAAATGCCAACTTGTCCAACAGCTTAGAACACTTTGACTGGACCTCAGGGAGAGACAGCACAGCAGAATTTAAATCTGGAACCAGAAAGTGAGAAATGACAGTAATTGTGGTCAATCCAAAGTTGCTGTGCCACTGACAAAGTCATTGAGATGCCTGCATGTCCAAGGAGGCATGAGTCAAGCAACAAGGAAGATAATATTACAGTTCAAATAAATTTAAAAAAACATACTGTCTTGATGCACACATCCTCAGCAGGCCACATACAAAAGTGCAGGCACCAAGAGAGTTCCAGGTGAGGTTCAACCAAAACAAGGTTGACTCAGACTCTCATGTCAAACAGTTGAAAACAAGAACTGATGGGTGGCTGGGAGATTTCATTGGCTCCACATGTCTCTGCCACACCTGCCAACATATTAAGGTCAGTGACTGGCAGTTCTGTTTATGTTTTTTTAATGGATATTTTTGTGCTTGGATCCACTTTTCCCCCTCCCCCTCGACACTGATCATGTGATATGTTGTCCCCTGATGTGTCTACCCTCTCACAAATTGGGATCCTCATCAGCAAAACTACATCTAGTCTGCTTTGTCTGAAGCAGGCTGATGCAGTCAGACAGACCACTCAGACACTTCAGATGTCTGACAAGTCTGACACTCTCTGACACTTTCTGATGCTGTCTGGTTATGACTGTAGTCTCCAAGAGTGTCTTGGCAAGGATAGCTCAGACAATCAGACAATCAGACAGGACACAACTATAGCAGATCAGTGCATTAACTCAATTGTCCATTTGCATGATTAAAGTCATAATTAAAGAGGGTGTATGTTCAGATGTGATGTAGGGAGAATATCTTCCCTACTAGGATATTTCTTTTATTTCACTGTTTTTACTTACTGATTTGTTTTCTCTTCTTTCTTTTGTTTTTTTTTACATTGTGTTTGCACGCATTTGGCTTATGTAAGCCCACGCGACTACTTTGAGAGCACTGTACATACTTAGAGGAAGAATAGATGAACCTCCATAGATGAAAAAGCTGGAATTGTAGATGCAGAGACTGGGACTCTTGTTTCTCTGTCCCTGATGTGCTATAAATGTTTTCTTGAGTCTCTTCTGGATTTTTGGGCGTGTTTTTGGTCTTTTCAGCATACTCTTTGACTCCCCACCAGGCAACTCTAGCCTCCTGGGTCAAACTGAGACCCCTTCCAACAGGAGACTTCTATAGCCTCCTCCCACACTCCTTTATCATCCATCTTTACAGCAAAACATGATTAGAAAGAAAAATAGTGAGCACATGTCTGGATAGAAAGAGAAAAAAAAAACCTCCATGTGGATTAACAAGTGTTCGTGTGGATGAGTTGAGATTGCAAGAAAAGGGGACATATGTGACAGGGGTAGCAAAAGAGCACAATGTTCACATGCACAACTAAATGGATGGTAAAAATGATGTGGTATCTGCAAACCATCAGTACTCTGATGCAGTGTCATTGTTTGGATCAATTCTCCTTGACAGACCAGTCAGAAATTTGCAATCACTAGAATAAAGTCCCACTGGCATTGTCAGAGGATCCATGTAAGGATGGCTACTGGATGCCAGTGTGATTGGAGAAGGATCGAAGGCGAACTGTGGAGCGCTGCTATGGTTGAATGCACTTGAACGACCATTACTGCTATGATGGCATGTAGATTCAATGTTACCAAGCACTGGCTGGGTGCAGAACGATTGATTGACTCGGTGCCCTGGCAATGGTTGAGAAGTCGAAGTAGCTGGAAACATCATCAATGGGGGTAGTTGAGAGCCATCAGTATCAAAAGACAAAAAGTCTGGCTCAGGAATTTGGGATTCAAAGAATTGTGAGTCTGGGATTTGGGATACATTCATGTCCACTCACACATCTCTGCCCATGCCAGGAAAGGTGGTCATTACTTGGAACTCTGGGCTCAATGTTGGGGACTTGGATGCATGCTGGGTAAAGACAGAGCCCACATGAGGGGAGAGGGGTGTGGGATTACTGTCATCCCAGTCATCCCTTTGCTGGCCTTCATCATTGCCGACAGCACTGACATTGTCCAAGTCACAATCGACAATGCATGCACATGCATCCTCCTTCACAACAGGCTTGAACCTTCTTCCATCCTTGGCAAACTGGAGGGTACTGTCTTCAATCTCCACCCAATTGAGTGCCCAATCAGCCCAATTAGCCTGGCTCTCGTCATCTGAAAATTTGTCCAAGTCAAACCATGTAGAAACGACTTTCTCAGCCATGGCAGCAAATGTTTTCTTCCAGTCAGAGATGTGCTGGTGAGACTACATATTGTTTTGAAACATTAGTCAAGGAAAGCATGAGAGGATGAAAACATACCACCAAAAAGATGGATGATCTGACACTGTATAGAGGCAACTATATATAGTACAGAGAAAGAGGCCTCAAGGCAACCTCATGTAGCAAGAGAGATAAAGGCCATTGGCCAGAGTCCTACATGTGTTGAACATGTGTTGAGAGAAGATTCCACCATTGGGCAAGCCAATGCATGAGTAAAAGGAACAGGAGAGAAACACATAGAACAAAGCCAACAGTACCAAACAGTCCAAAGGAGAAAGAAAGTCTCACAGCAAGGCATGAATTGTAACATTAGCCCCTTTGTATGGGGGAAGCCACTGGTTTCCCACCTTTCAGAGATGGGAGTCGCCATAGGGTTCACCAGTCATGTTGGTGATGGCATCATCATCAAATTGAAATTGTTGTCTTGAGGGGCATAGTCGCTGTCTTCAGCAACGAGAGTCTGTTCCTCTTCGACAACAGGGATAGAGAAATGTTCCTCAAGGGAACAATGGTGGGCAGGGCAGTTTGCCTGGGTATGACCAGGGGGGTTCATCCCACAGATGGGACATTCATAGGTGGGGCAATTCACCTGGATGTGACCAAGTCAGTGACAGATGAAGCAAGTTTCATTGTACAAGGGGTGAGAGTGGGTGAGCACTCCAAGCTCAGCATCTATGGCAGTGTGGGGGTGGCTTCAGATAGCAGGAGGTCAATGGGCCTCCTCAGTTTGGCTGAGGAGCTTGGTGACCTGTTCTCCTGAAAGGCCAAATGCCTCTTGAGGATCAACCATGTTTGGGGATGTAGATGATGATGGGGAGGTCGGGGACAGGCAACAGGTGTGGGGGCGAACCCTTCATGGGGAGGGTGACGACTGTGGGGAATGAGACAACGACAAGGGTGATGAGTTTCTATACTGTGATGGGGGACAGGCAGTGACAGGAGTGGTACGTTGGCAGACATTGTGGATGAGGTCAGCCCCTCCAAGTACATTGAAGAGGTGGAGGATCAATGGAACCTGTTCTCTCGAGATTTCCTCGAGGATGGTGTGGGTGAAGCTGAGGTGGGGGCCCTGTCTTTTGACATAGGGGCGATGTTTTCAATTCTGAACCCTTGAAGGGCAATGCGGTATACTAAGTCGAGGGGGGAGTCTGTATCAACCTCCCACATGACAGGGTTGTAAGAGGAGGGGTCAGCAAGGAACACCTGATAGGTGTTGAGCATCCCTTCTTTGGCAGGGATGTGCAAGTGGTGGGTGAAGGGGGCAGGGTGGTGAGTAGCAGGAGAGACACAATGGGCAATGGGAGCAGAGGAGCAATGAGGAGGCATGACTTTGATAAGGGAGACATTTCTAGTGGTTCAAGTAAGCAAGGGTTTCTGAGGAGGGAAGTCCTTTGGGAAGCATTTTTTATATGCTGTCAGAGTGTCAGCTGCATGTTCAAGGTGTTTGGCAGTTTGCCAACAGTTTTCAGAAGAGGGGTATCCCTTCCATTTGATAAGGAACGCATGTCCATGGCCTAGCCATTTATGGCTGACAATTGCTTCCACTTTGTACTCTTCTTCTTCATTTATGATGTCAGGGGGTGGAGAGGGGAAGTTTGGCCTGTGAATGGTATTTTCGTGATAGGGCAATAAGAGGCACACATGGAACACGTTGTGAATCTTCCATCATGTGGGAATATCAAGGCAATAAGTGACAGGGGAAAGGGCTTCCAAGATAATGAAGGGTCCTTCCTGTTTTGGTGTGAACTTCCTGTTTTCATAGGAACATTTCAGGTTTTGGGCTTCTAGCCAGACTTTATCTCCCTTCTGGAACAGGGTAAAGGGTTTAGCGAAGCAGTCCTTCATTGCCTTTTGGGCGAGATTGTGGGCCACAAGGGCTTCTTCCTGTGCTTTATGGAGTTCAGCTATCCTTTTTTCAGCAGCTGGGACCTTTGACTCGATGATAAGGGATGGTAGGGGTCTCAGCTCATATCCATACATGAGGTAGAACAGGGATTGACTGGTGACAGAGTGGGGTTGGTGGTTGTGAGCAAATTCAGCCATTGGTAGGTGTTGGACCCACGAGGATGGTTTGTTCTGGCAAAAGATCTGAAGATAAGTTTCAACCTCCTGATTAACATGTTGGGTTTCTCCATCAGTTTGAGGGTGGTATGCTGTGGAGAGTCCTAGGGAGTACCTGAGGAGTTTAGCCAGTTCCTTGGCAAGTGCAGAGGTGAACTGTGGGCCTTGGTTGGATATTATTTTGTCATACAGGCCAAACCTGGAAAAGACCCTTTTGAAAAAGAGGGTTGCAATTTCAAGGGCAGAGGTGTTTTTCATGGTTGGGATAAGAATTACCCCCTTTGTAAGCCCATGGTCTACCACAACCAAAAGGGAATCATATCTGGAGTTTACTGGAAGATCAGTGATGAGATCACAGGAAACCTGTTGGAATGGCCTTGTCGCAGCAGAGGGAATCGGGGTAAGAGGTGGGGTGGTGGGATGAGTATTAACCTTATTTTGCTGACATACCACACAACCCTCAATGTATTTGTGGATGAACATAGCCATTCCAGGCCACCAGTACTCCATGGAGAGTAGCTGTCTTGTTTTGAGGACTCCAGGGTGTCTGGTGGTAGGGTGATCATGATGTCATGCAATAATTTGTTGGCGAAGAGTAGGGTTTTTGGGGACATAAGCCCAATCCTTGTAAAAGAGAATTCCTTCCTTGAAGCGCCAATCTGAGAGGTTTGACTTGAATGGTAGGGGCATGTCTACCCCTTCAATAGCTTGTAGGGCAGTGAGGACTACAGGGTCCTTGGTGGACGACTCTGCAAGCTTTGATGAGAGGGCAGTGTCAATGACCTTTACAAACAATGTCTGGGGTAACAACATAACCCCTTCATTATCAGTTTCTTCATTTGTGACATGATCAGGGCAGCAGGAGAGTGCATTGGGTGCACAGAGTTCCTTTCCTGGTACGTGCATGAAGGAGAGGTCGAAGTTGGCAAGGTCTAGGAGCCAGCATGCTTGATGGCAGTTTAGGTTTCGAGGTTGCTGAAAGTAGGTCAGGTTCTTGTGATCTGTGAGAACCTGTACAGGAGTGGAGGTTCCTTGGAGGTAGTGTCTCCAAGTTTTAAGGGCATGGATGACCCCTAACAACTCTCTGTCATATATATCATAATTTCTCTCAGCAGGATTGAACAACTGAGAGATAAAAGCACATGGGCAGCACTGTCCATTCGAGTCTTCTTGCATAAGAATGCCTCTGGTGGCATACTTGGAGGCATTGGTAGAGATCACAAATGGTTTTGAGGGGTCAGGCATGAGTAAGACTGGTTCTTTCACAAAAACCTTCTTCAAGGTTTGGAAAGTGATCTCAGCCTTTTTCAACCAGTCCCAAGCTGTGTTTTTCTTTGTGAGGTCAATAAGGGGTCAGGTGATGTCAGAGTAGTATGGGACAAATCTTTGGTAGAAGTTTGCAAACCCCAAGAAAGAGCAAACATCTTTGACCTTTGTGGGGGTAGGCCAATCCATGATTCCCTGGACTTTGATGGGGTCCATGGCAACAGTGTTCTGTTTGATGATCATTCCAAGGTATTCCACCTCAGAGAGATCGAACTGGCACTTTCCTAACTTTAGTGGCAGCAAAAGTTCTTTCATTCTTTGGAGGACTTGTAGAGTCCTTTTTTGGTGTTCCTCTGGATTGTTCGAGAAGATTAGGAGGTCATCCATATAGACAGCCAACCATCCCTTGGTGATGAGGTCTCGGAAGGAGTCATTCATGAATTGCTGGAAGGTTGCAGGAGAGTTGCACAAACCAAAGAACATTATGGTTGGCTCAAAGAGTCCTTTGTGCATGATAAATGCTGCCTTCCATTGGTCTCCCTCTTTGATCTGGACATTGTTATATCCTGATCTGACATCCATTTTGGTGAAGATGGATGCTCCTTTTAGCTTGTCTACCAGATCAGAGATCAACGGTAATGGGTAGGCATCCTTGACTGTATGTTTGTTCAGATAGTGATAGTCTTGACATGGTCTGAGGCTACCATCTTTCTTTCCTACAAAGAAGAAGGGTGCTGCTTGTGGGGAGTTTGAGGGTTTGATCTTTCCCTCTCAGAGGTTTTCTTTGACAAACTTTTCAGCAGCAAGTTGTTTGGAGGGAGTTAAAGGGTAGGCTTTAGCTACCTTTGGCATGAAGTCTTCAACCAGGTTAATTGGGTGGTCATAGGGTCATACAGGTGGAAGAGTTCCATCAGAAGGTTTTTCAAATACAGAGGCAAACTCTACAAATTCTGGGGGAAGAGTGGCCCTTGGTTTATTCTTTTCTTCCTTTTGGGCAAGCTCTGTTGCCAGGTTTAGCTTTCTCACCCACTTGTTGTTTGGGGCAATCAAGGCCACAGCCTTTGCAAAATGGTTTATGAACATACAATTGTATGCTCAGGTTGTGAAGGTGTCAGGTTCTTCGTGGTCAAGGTAAACATTGACCCCTTTTCTTTCCTGAGGTTCAAGGAGAGATTCCCCAGGGAATTCTTTGGGTGGGGGAGTAGGGATTCAGAGTGCTGTGACATTGGTTGATTTGTCGATGGTGAATGTCCCATTCTGCCAGTTTATGGTGGGATTGTTTTTCTGCAACCATGGGATGCCAAGAATGGCATTTTATGACCCACAGTTCATCATGTAGAACTTCTCTTTGTGGGTTATCCCCTGTATTTTGATGAACAGGGTGGCAGTGAACAGGATGCATCCCTTTTCATTCAGGGATCCATCAGCATTGGTGACCGAAACAGGTCTGGGGAGTTGTTCAGTGGGGAGTCTGTTCTTTCAGACAAATGTCCAGTCGATGCATGATATTTCTGCCCCAGAATCTACTAGGGCAGTGGTGTTGACGACTTGTTCTCCAGTGGCTCTCATGAAAATGGAAATGGGGATTTTCATAACTCTCTCAGGGAGAGATGACACTTTTACAGGAGAGGCCACATATGAGATACATTGTTCAGGGGTTCCAGGCATCAACTCTGGTTCCCCATTCAAAAACCCTTTCCAAGAAACTTGGTCAGTTTGACCAGGGCCAGAGGCCTCATCTTCATCATCTGTCTCTTCTTTCTTCACCTGTTTTACCTTTTTAGCAGGGGTCCTGTTTCAGCTGGGGCAATCTTGGGACATGTGTCCCTTTTCTCCACATCCAAAACATGAGCCATTTTTGAGATGGCAATCTCTTTCTTCTCTGGAGAGTTTTACCACATCAATGTCCATGGCATTGGGGTCTTTCTCTTCCTGTCACTGGAACCAGGGTTGAGGGTACATTTTCCCTTTTCCTTTATTGTCAATTCTTCTGGTGATGGCACAAGCTTTCTGCCATTGGTTTTCAAAGTGCATGGCCTTTTCATACCATTCTTCAATCTTGATGGGTACTTTGTCCATTCCATAGATTTGGTGGACAAGTGCAGGTTTGAGCCCTGTGGTGAAGAACTCCACAAGGGCTGCATCTTCCTTGATGCCACTGTGAGCAGCAGCAGTTCTGAATTCAGAGATATACTCTTCAATGGACCCTTTCTGTTTCAAGGTCCTAATCTTGGCAATGGCAGCACCAGTGGTGTCAGCTGGGGTGAATGCCACTTTGAAATCTTTTTTGAAGTTGTTCATGGTCCCAAAGCTGGGGTTTTGTTTCTCCAGGGCAGCCTGGTAGAAAGTCATTGCCCATGCTTGGGCTACCCCCTTCTTCATGTGAGAGAGGGCATATGCAACACATTTATCATCATTGTCATAGATGTCTTGGTTGATCAAAAGATATGCCTTGACTGAGTACAGCCAAGACATAGTGGTTTTGTGGCTGCCATCATATTTGAATGGTGTGCCAATCTTTAGTTTGGTGGGTCTGGCTGGAGCAGTGAGGGCTCCACCCTTTGATGATCCTAGGCCAAGGCCACCAGATCCAGATCCTGACATAGTGAATGGGCTTTGGGGTTTAAGGCGAGGTTGAGAAATAAGGGGATGGGGGGATCCTAGAGAGGATAGTATGTTCTGGAGGGTGTTTTGTAAGAAGCTGGTATCATCCTCAGATGGTGAGGGGTTCGGGTCAGTCAGGGTATGCACTTCGGCAGTGCTGTATTTGGTGTCAGAGCTCAATGGCTCGGGTTCAGGTTCGAGTGGTTTGAGTGGGCTTGCCCACAATCTGTTCCTTCGAGGGAAAATGGTGTCTTGCTGAACAGTGGATGATCAGGCATGATGGCCAGGATGTAGACTAGAGCTTTTGTTATGCTAAGACTGAAGTCTGTAATGTAGGTCAAGCCCAAATAGTCATTCTACAATGTGACAGTTGTAACCTTCTGTCTGAAGGATTTATCATAGTTCTGAATGAGAGCAGAAAGCTCAAGTTCAAAGTTCTGAGGAACTAGCTGGTAGATTGGGCAGCTCTAGTCTGAGGGTCTACTCTAGACTAGAGGCGACTATATATAGTACAGAGAAAGAGGCCTCAAGGTGACCTCATGTAGCAAGAGAGATAAAGGCCATTGGCCAGAGTCCTACATGTGTTGAACATGTGTTGAGAGAAGATTCTGCCATTGGGCAAGCCAACACATGAGTAAAAGGAACAGGAGAGAAACACATAGAACAAAGCCAACAGTACCAAACAGTCCAAAGGAGAAAGAAAGTCTCACAGCAAGGTGTGAATCATAACACTTGGCTCTTTTGTTTATCCTGTGGAAAAAGTAGGAACTGAGAATGTTTGAATGTTGATTGATATTTGTAACTGAACTCACTGTGTGAGATCCTGATCAAGATCTGCTGCCTTGTGCTTCGCTCCTCATCCTGTCTCACTCTCCTTACTCTGCTGCCTGTCTTCTTTCTGTTCCCTCAGCGCTGACCACATACTCTGGACCTCATCTCGCAGCTTTGGCTTTGGCCCAGTGGCCATCTTCTGTATGTGCTCAGTATTGAGATGAGTGTCTGATTGATTCACTATCAGATGTCAAGCAAAAGACTTGAACAATAGCTTTTTATACCTGGAGAGCCATGACTGTTCTGCAATGAGGGTTTCACAGGTCCAGTACTACTTGGGGCCTGTCTCTGGACTTGCGATGGTGGGGGCCTCGCTGCATGGGCCATCGCATGCTGGCTTTCCTCTTGAATGCACATTTCCATGGATGCAAGGTTAGCAACCCAATCTGTTCGCTCATCAACCTTTTTCTTTGCAGTGGCGGCCCTGTCAGCTCGCTCTGCAGCTGCCTGTTCCCTTGATTTGCATTGTTTGGATGCCACAATCTGGCCTGGGTGGGTGCCTTTGTTTTTTTCCTGGGTTTGAACCATTTGATTAATGGGAATTCCTAGTATAAATGAAATGAGAGTAGAGGTGAACACAGTGAAATGAAGGCACAATGAGTGACTCATTGTTGCTTGTTGGGTGAATGAAGGTAAGTGCCGAAGTTTGAATACAGTAGTGTGTGTGTTGATCCTTGTTGGTTTAAGGTGTTTGAACCAACAAGTCCATGCCACCCACTCAAAGTTCTACCCCATGCCTTGCGATGTAGGGAGTCCCTACTCCCTAAGGCTGCAGAACATCCTAGGTGGCCTTCCTCAGTCTCATCAGTTGCTCGTTGCATGTCTCTCTCTGTAGTCACAGCATCACCTCGGCAAAAACACTGCCATGTGTCCTAATGTCACACCTCTTGTCACATCCTTCGTCTGTCACATGCTCCCATCTCTGCCAGCAACATTGCTGCCACCCTTCAGATACTGCAATAGGTCTGTCCCCTATCATATGCACTCCCCTCTTGTCACATAACCTCTGAACACTGCCCATCGGCGATTCCCCACCAACCTGTCATGAGTTGACATGTCCCCTCAGTGGCTATATCCACTCTACAAGCACCGAAAGCTGTCGCCCTCTTAGTAACACCACCTCCCGCATCCCCCCTTGGTTGATGAAATTGCTGCCAGTCCCACTGCACTCCCTTCCAACCCAAGTATGTAATTGTACCTTTTCTTCTTTATTTACCTTCGTGTTCTGGACACTGTTTGTTTTACTTTCCATCTATGTCATGGCAGTGCATGTGATTGTTGACATGTCAGCCTTTATGTTTCTTTTATTACTCTTGACATATGACAGATCCGAAATATTCTGATTTTACCTTAGAAACCACTGTCCCTACGATACAAAAGTCCGACGTACTTAGAAAAATAAAGCACCCACCTTTTGGAGTCAACATCTGTGTGTCTAAGAGTCTCTGAGTATTTTGAGTCAAGTCCCTCTGTGTTTTTTTTCGAGTCCCCAGTGTCTTCCAGTGCCTCATCTTCGGTCTTATCGAGTTCCCTGTGTCCCACAGCCCCCAGAATCGCCACCTCGCCTACTACAAGTCCGTTACAGTGTTTACACCGTCTACCTACAAGTTCAAGAGCCCTTAATCACCGCCCTTCGAGTTTTCACCTCTAAGAAACATCCCCCAGTACCCAGAAGTTATCTTGCACCTGGCTAAGGTGGACTTTCGAGTTATTCACCACCAGTACTCCCTGTTTGCCAAGAAAATTCCTCTCTGGCCTTCTAGCCCTCTCTTCTATCTCCTTCTGACTCAGCACCCCTTGGGACAAGCCTAGGTTCTACGTACAGCTTTCCCCACTTTCCCCTTGCACTCTCACAAGAAGAGTAGCCCACATCATTTTGGAGCCCACTGCGAGGGGTCTGTAGATCTGGAAAGGAGATCTCTTTGACCTACCCACCACCGAACAGAACTAGAAGAGCTCTTAGAGCCCTTCCGTTGTCTTTCAATATCATCTTCTGATCTTTTTGTGCCCACTGATAACTCCTGAGATATCCCAGAACTTAATTCCCCAGATTCAGAGTTTTTCCCAACAGATTCCCTCCATCGTCCAGAACCCGACTTGCCATTGTCAGTTGATATACCAGGTGCCTTTGATCTTGACAAGTCTTTTGCACCACCACCAGAACACCAAGAATTATTGCCACTCACTGATTTATCGTCTTCATCCTCTTCCACCACTTCGATTTTCACCACAGAACAACTTCTTCTCCCATCATCATCTCTTATTGCCTCTCAGAGTCTCATTCGGTCACCAGTTCGAGCTCTCCCACTGATACCACCCATAATTCCACCTTCATTTCATAATCCTGTCCCGCCTTCATCATCAATACCAGCTATCATGTCCAGTGCCACCACTCATCGTGAAATGCCACTCAGGGGCTCTAACAAAGCCCCAAAGTTTTCAGGAAAGACAGAAGATATTTGTGCCTACTTTGAGGATGTCAACCAGATCTGTACTGACACAGGAATTGCTGTTAACAAGGTCAAAATCAAATGGGCCATATGTTATGCCGACAGAAACGAGTCGGAACTCTGGTTGTCCCTCGATTCTGCCACAGGCGATGACTGGGAGGACTTCATTAATGAAGTAACCAGTTTCTACCCTGGTGCTAATGTTAAAGGTTGTCAATACACTAAAGCTGACCTCGAAACCCTCCTCCATCACCAAGTGCAGAAGCCCATGTCGTCCCTCGATGATCTTGGCAAATATGTCTGCGAATTTCATCATATTGTTGCCCTCATCAACAAAAAGAAGAAACTCCCTGATGACTACATCAACGAGAAGTTCCTTGAAGGTTTCCCCCCTGGATTCCATAACCGCCTCACCACTCGCCTTCAACTCAAAGACTTAGACCATGACATCGACAACCTGTGGCCATTTGATGATGTCTATAAGCATGCAACCTCCCTCTTGAGCAGTGCACATCAAAACATTGCTCAGGTCGACAGCTCAGCATTATTTCCAGAGTCTTACTCCCAACCAACAGCGCCGCCTACTATCCTGAAATGAGAATATGTACAAGCCACTGACCCTGCCTTGGGAAGCCGCCAGACTCAACCCACAGACCAACAGTTTCACTGATCGTTTGACCCCCGCTGCTTCTTCTGTGGTGGTGTAGGGAAAGTGTCCTCCCTACCAGGATATTTCATTTTGTAGAGTATTGGCTCGATCGTGGGAGTTATTGATAAGATAATTGATTGTATTAGTCGCCCTATCTACTCGGGCTTATATACTGTGTGTGAATATTATTCTAGAATAATCTACTGCACTGGAGAGTGTTCTGCTACTTTGGAGTCCCTAGTACAGGATGCCGGTATCTACTCTGCGATACCAACACTCCCCCTCAAGCCAGGGTCATACCCATTTCCTTGGTATGCCTCTCATGCTTGTCTCTCGGTAGCGCTTTAGTAAATATATTGGCCGTTTGGTACCTGTCGGAACAATGACACACCTCGACCTTCTTTTGGTCAATCTTCTCACACGTGTAATGATGAGATATGTCGAAGTGTTTCGTCCTGGCATGAAACTGGGGATTATAGGCTAGAGCTCGGGCTCCCTCGCTGTCTGTCATTATCTTAGTTGGCTCTGTTTGCCTGTACCCTAGTTCTGCATATAACTTTCATAGCCATACACATTCTCGAGTACATTTAGCCAGTGCGGCATATTCTGCTTCAGTTGTTGACAGCGCGATTAAGGTTTGCTTCTTCGAGCCCCAAACAATGGCTCCCCCTTGAGCTAAGAATACATAGCCCATGATAGACATGCGGTTCTCAGTATTGGCAAAGCTTGTGTCTACATACCCTTGAAATACTTGGGTAGTAGTACTGCCTTTCTTTGCACTATACATTATACCGTAGTCTTTTGTTCCTTGTAGGTACCTTAATATTCTTTTGGCTGCTACCCAGTGTCTTAAGTCTGGGTTTGCTGTAAATGAGGCCAATCTATTTACAGTGTAGGCGATGTCAGGCCATGTGGCAACTGCGGCATACATCAAAGATCTGATCAGGGAAGCATACTTATTTTGGTTAGTCACTTCTCCCCGTTCCTCCTCCGGGAACATCTGAACCTTCGTGTCCGCAGGTGTCTTTACACTGTTTGCGTCCTCTAGCCCTTGCGCCTGTAGTATAGAATCAATGTACCGTGTTTGCCCTATGAACAAAGTTCCTTTGGCCCGGTCTCATGTGATTTCTATACCAACAATTTTCTTTGGGTCTCTGAGGTCGGTAACCTCGAACATAGATTGCAGTTGTGCTTTTAATGATGTCATAAGCCCCTGTCGCGATGTGAACAGTAGGAGATCATCAACCCATACTGTGATGATTTCTATTCCCTCTGCCGTCCGTCAGACATATGCGCAGGGATCTGACCACAGGCATTTGAATCCGGCTCGCACTAACTGTCTATTCAACTCGAGGTTCCACTCTCTTCCGGATTGCTTCAGCCTGTACAGTGTCTTTATTAGCCAGCACACGCATTGTGTACCATCCTCGAAGCCTTCGGGCTGTTTCATATGGACCTCTTCTTTTAATAGGCCGTTTAAGTAAGCCCCCTTTACGTCCATCTGCTGTATCTCCCAGTCCTGGGAAACCGCTAATGCCAATATCGCCCTGATTGTTTCTAGCCTCACTACCGGTGAGAATGTATCTGTATAATCCATCCCCGGTATCTGTGAGTACCCCTTTGCTACTAAGTGCGCCTTGTATTTTTCTAATCTGCCTTCTTTATTATGCTTTCAAACGAGGACCCATTTGTTAGCTACTGGCGTCCTACCCTTTGGTAAGTCAGTTAGCTTCCATGTCCCCATTCGGTATAATTGATCTATTTCTGCTTTGACAGCTTTTTCCCACTCCGACCATTCAGGTGAGTCGCACGCCTCCTTCAGCGATCTCGGGTTGTCAGGTAAGGTACTGTTTTCATTTAGTGCTGCACACACTAACTCTGCCTGTTCTACAGGGCTGTCTTCGAGTACTCCCTCGTCGGGGTCTCGAAATGATTCTGGTGAGTCATCGCCTTCGCTATCTGACAACTCAGGCATAGGATCGTTGAGCGCCCAGTAGTCCTTGACTACCCTGGGCCTTTTGCTCTTCCTCTGATGAGTATCCTGTTCCTCTGTTGTCTGTTTTCGTTTACTGACACGCTCTTGATCTCTTTTAGCTTCATCTCTATTATTTTCGGTATCCTGCATGTCCTCGTCAGCCACGTTCCTGGGCTCCAGCTCCCCCTCGTGCGGCATACCGTCTGACAAGGTGAGTGGAGCGCTCGTTGTACTGATGGGACCTTTCAGGAAATGAAAATTATGCGACGTTTTGATGGATCTGGTGCAGGCGTCGTAGAAATGGACAGCGCGAGGACCATCCACAAAACCCACGAAGGTGAGTTTGGTGGATCGGGCGTCAAGTTTATTGATACTGACGCTCTCGTTCATAATCCACACAGGACACCCGAACTCTTGGAAGTGCGACATGTCAGGACAGTGTCCCATCCACTGTTCATAGGGTGTTGCCCCTTCCAATGCCCAGGTATGGGATCGGTTCCGAATGTACGCTGCATGGGTGATTGCCTCGGGCCAGAGGAATGCAGGAGCGTTTCCTGCAATCCTCATGGTGCGAGCAAGTTCACCCAATGTGCGATTAAAACGTTCAGCGATACCGTTCTGTGCTGGTGAGTAAGGTGCAGTGACTTGGAGGTCAACACCTGTCCCGCGACACCAGGTAAGCAATTCATTATTGACATATTCTTTTCCATTGTCGGCGCGCACCACCTTCATCCGCCATCCCAGTTGGCATTCGAGGTAAGTAAGATATTCTTTCAGTTTGCTTGATGCCTCCCCTTTACTAGCCATAAATTGGACTTCGCAATAACGTGATGCATCATCGATTAGGGACATATACCAGTGCGCTCGCCCGTTTAGGGCTTCTGTTCATGCTGGACCCCACACGTCAGTGTGGATCATCTCACCCGGTTTTGTAGATCTCGGCGCCGACTTATCTGGAAAAGGTAATCTAGTTTGCTTTGCCTCTATACACGTGGGGCAATCGATAATCGGCGACGGCACCATGGCAAGTCCATCCACCAACTGGTCGTGTTGAAGGCACTGGAGTCCTTTGACTCCAATGTGCCTGAAATGCTGGTGCCAATCGTCCCAGGTACGTGCCTGGTATGTGCACTCTGCAGGTTCATGCCTGCAGACACATAGTTCATATATCCCATCATGTATATTAGCTACAGCAAATAGATTTCTGCTTTGATCATATAATTTCATTTGTCCTCCCCCGGAGACAGAGGAGCCGCCCTCCTTATCGAGGTGCGTTAATGAAATCAAATTATGTACAGCATCAGGGGCATATAGTACGTTCTGCAATGTGATGATGGAAGTTCTATTACCTATTCGTGCCTGTAGCACGACTGTCCCGACTCCGTACGCTGTAATTGTGTGATCTCCGATACCTTGGATCACCTTTTGTATAGGGATCATGTTCCTAAACAGTATCTTATCTTTTGCTATATGTGCCATACTCCCTGAGTCAGCTACCCATGTGTACCATTCAACACGTTCATCTATTCCTTCGTATGATACATTGAATGCGTCATATGTACTAGTATTACTACTGTCAGATGTCCGTTTCCCATCTGCGTGTAATACCTGCTCGTCATCTTGTGTATCACGCGTAGGCAGTTCTGTGATCGAGGCAAAATTAGCCTGCCCGGGTTTAGCCTTTTTAGGCGACCTGCCATGCTTTTTCCAGCAGTCGTCTTCCGTGTGACCTAACTTTTGACAGTAGCCACATTTGGGTTTCCCCTTATGACGGCACTTGTCAGTGGTGTGGTTATCGCATCCACAGATACTGCAGGATTTTGTAGGCTCTTTCCATTTGTTATTTACTTTCTTCTGAGTAAATAACGTTTGTTCTTGCAGTGTACCTTGTCTGCGCTTGAATTCATCTACTAGTACTGCCGTAAGTTCTTCGACAGTTACTGAGTCCACTCCTTTCCCGGCTATCTGGCCTGCCATGTATGATGTGGTAAACGTCATCCAAGACTCCGGCATATTTAATAATAGAATGTCTTTGAACTCGTCGTCCAGGACTGGTTTCCCCATGGCTGACAGGTCATTCTGCATCCTTTTGAGTTTGTTAATGTGCATCGCGATATTGTCACCCTCGGGACACTTGGCATTCAATAATTCTCTCTTTGCTATGAGAGTGGTTTGAACGCCGCATGTCTGATGAGCCAATTTTAAATTTTCCCACATCTGTGCCACTGTCTCAGCATGCATGACGTGGTCCATCTGTTGGTCATCTATATTTGTTAATATGAGGGTTTGCGCAATAAGATCTTCTTCTTCCCATGCTGCAATCTCGGCACTGTTGCTCGAGTCCTCCTCCGGCTTTGGGTAGCTCCCCTCGGCATACTTAAAGACCTTGTGCAAGCATAGGAATTTCTGCATTCGAATCCGCCATGCGTGCCAATTATTATCTTTAAGCGTGTCTACCTTGTAGGATGAGATAGCGCCGAGGTTTCGTACCCTACTACCGGTTCCACTAGCGTTATTTGTACTTGTTGTTATGTTAACAAAGTCTTTGCTGGTTCCCGACATAGTGACGCGAGGTTTTATTTAGATAGCGATAATAGCGATAATTTGATAGAGGATTTGTTTATAGCGACGAGCCGGGGCTCATAACCTGTAGAGTATTGGCTCGATCGTGGGAGTTATCGATAAGATAATTGATTGTATTAGTCGCCCTATCTACTCAGGCTTATATACTGTGTGTGAATATTATTCTAGAATAATCTACTGCACTGGAGAGTGTTCTGCTACTTTGGAGTCCCTAGTATGGGATGCTGGTATCTACTCTGCAATACCAACACATTTATTTCATTGTTTTTACTTACTGATTTGTTTTCTTTTATCTTTTCTTGTCTTTTTACTTAGTGTTTGCACGCATTGTGGCTTATGTAAGCCCATGCGAGTACTTTGAGTGTACTGTACATACTTAGAAGAAGAAGAGACGAGCTACCTGAGACAGAAAAGCCAGAATCAAGACGAAACAGACTCGGAATATTAGTTCTCCATCTCCAGACATTCTACAGATGTTTTCTTGAGTTTCTTCTGGGTTTTGGGTGCATTTATCACCTTTTCTGCTTACTCCTTGACTCTACACCAGGCAACTCAAGCCTCCTGGGTCAAATTCACCCCCCTCTCTCACTAAGAGACCTTTGACCTATTCCTAGGGTCTTTTCACTCTCTTCTCTACATCTGGAGCCCACCACGAGGGGGCTGTTTTGCTTGGTGACCCCACTTCTCCCCTACCTCTGAGCTCGTGCACGCGTTTTCTCGTGACTGGACGCGCCAAACCTCTCGCTTTTCAGGATTCTGATTCTACTAGACGAGACCTTTCGAACGGTGCCTTTTTCGTCGCGTCCGCTTCAGTACTTCCGGAGATATTCTTATTTTTGTGGAGAAAGGCTCTGTAGGACGAAAACTGGAATAACTCAGGGCTGGGTGCGCCGTTTCTCGTATTTCTTCGTTCGCCCACTTCTCCTCGCCCGCCTCTACCATCTCCCGAAGTTTCGTAGAATTCCGTCGAGCGGTTCTTCCCCAACACACTGCCGTCCTCCTCCCCTGCCACAGCATAGCTCCCTGGCACCTCCTGTTCGTGTTTTGAGTTGTTTTGAGTTGTAGGAAACCATTCCCCATCATCTTAGAGTCAGTTGACCACCCCTCGAAATGCCATCAGCCCCTTCGGGACCCCAGATGCTTCGAGACACCCAGACACACTCCAAGCCCTTTCAAGACGTATTCGAGACATAGACAGCTTCGTTAGATGCACCCGCTTTGTTTGTAGACGTAACCGGACATTATATCATCATTTTTTCTTGCGTGTATTGCAGTCGAGTGAGGCTGCAAAATTGAGAGTTAGGTGTTCGAGTCACAACGGTGACTGGTTTCAGTTTTGGTGGTCAAAACCACCTCGAGATGTATCATACGAGGTTTCTGCATCCTCTTCCCCCCTTCGTGGTTTGTTGCCACACCCCCAACCCCCCATAGACGTTCGAGGTCGCATCGAGGCGACCCCATCTCTTTGTTTTACCCTTCGAGACTGACTGTTGACAGTCGAGGCTCACATTTAACCCCAGTACTGCTGTCAATTATCAATTACAATGTGATATATATTCTTTTGAGCTTCATATATACTACTCATGATGGAAGAAGCATCCAGACTGTCTCGAGCCCCACTCAAGTCCCCCCCAGAGTTCTTGGGGCAGGCTGAGGACTTGCCACGTCACCTCGAGGACGTAGCAGAGTATGGTAAGGCCCAGGGCGCAACAGATACCTCATCGCTCATCCAGTTTGCAATCGACGGAGCACCACCCCACACTGGAAGGCTCTGGAGCTATCTTGTGGCCAGCGCACCAATCTTCGAGCAATGGGAGAACTTCCAGGTGCTCGTGACTCTCCAGTACCCTGAGATTGAGCCAGTCAAGGATGTCCTTGAGTACTTTGAGGAGTTCTATACCTTCCTCGAGGGGACTCATCACAGTGAGCTAAGCTCAGTTGCAGCTCTAGGGGACTACCTTCGTTGTTTCCAGGTCTTGTTCTTGGCCCTGGTGAGTTGGAATGTCTTGGAGTTGAGCCATTGAGGCCAGCTATTCCTTCAAGGCCTCCCACCACAAGTTGAGCTCGAGGTTTCAAGGAGGCTTGCATCCAGGTACCCCCTGTTTGAGTTGGGCTGCCTGTGGCCTGTCGAGGTCATTGTTTGTGTTATGAAGGAGGTTATCGAGGAGGGGGTAGGCCACTCACCCCCTCATCTAGTTTCGAAGGATGCCTCATCAGCTCGTGAGTTCCCCGAGGAACCCTCTCAGCACATGCACTCGCCCTTGATCAGTTCCCCATCAGACACCCCTGTGGAGTACTCTTGGTCTCATTCTAGAAGATGCTCCCAGGGAGAGGCGCACTCGAGCTCGAAGCTTCCCCCTCGTTCCCCCTTCGAGGCATGCCCTCGACCTTTGAAGACTCCCCCTCCTTCCCCCGAGCATGCTTTGAGCAGCTCGTCCCCTCGCTGAGTCACTAATGCAGGCTCGTGGCACACTGTGGTTCAGCCATGGTGGTGTGTCCTGGATAAGCAGGCTGGTGAGTCGGCTTTGAACTCGCTTCGAGGCTCGAGAGAGGACCAATGGTCATGTCCACATCAAGTTGACCATTTGGAGAGTACAAAGGTTTGCTCCCCTTGTTCCCAGTTGATGTCTACTAGGGCTTGTGACCTCGGTTTGGCCTCGACTTGCTCTTGTCAACTTCGTGAATCCTCGAGCACCCCCTCGAAGAGCTCGTCCCATCCCTTGTTGTGGGTCATGCCCCAGGAGGTCATGCTTGCTTCGAGGGACCCCAGCTTGGCTGTCAAACCCTGCCCCTGCGAGTTTCGAGTCCCATTTGAGAGTGTCAGGTCACTCGCTTCCCCTTCGAGAGGCTATGGCTTCAAGTAGGTATCCCCCGGCCTACCGAGAGGTCCTGAGGCACCAAGTTTGGCCTCGAAGATTTGGTTTTTGTTTCTTCTGTGGTTGCAAGGGGCACATTCGAGTGCAGTGCAGAGTTTTTGCCTCGTATCTAGTGGCAGGAAAGTGTGGGGTGGTTTGAGGTCGTGTTGTGCTACCTACAGGTGAGGAGATTCCTCGTGAGGTGCTCGGGTGCACATTACAGGCTCGTTTGGACTTCTGGGCCCTCGCTCATGGCCCAGGAGGGTTGGCTTCTTGGTTACCTTTCCCTCCTTTGAGTTCAGGATCAGTCCCACCCCTCACCACCTCTCGAGTTCGACCCAAGATGACTCTGAGGCATCCTTTGAGGTCGTGAACTACCCAGTCCCCTTTGAGGGTTGAGTGGTCCCCTCTGAGCTACCCTTGAGCTCCCCCCGAGCTTCGTTCCCCCTTCGAATCACCCTCAAGTTGCTTTAACTGCATTCCCCCTTCGGCTGAGTAGTAGTTTTGTTTCTTTTATGTGGTTTGTTTTGTTTCGAGCTCGCATTTTCACATTTCTAGCTAGAGTTTTGTTTCGAGGATGATACCCTTGCCTCGGTTTATGATACAGCTTGGTAGGTGATGACTGGGGACAGTCATTATTTAAAGCCACCCTTGGATGTAGGGAAAGTATCCTCCCTACCAGGATATTTCATTTATTTCATTGTTTTTACTTACTGATTTGTTTTCTTTTATCTCTTCTTGTCTTTTTACTTAGTGTTTGCACGCATTGTGGCTTATGTAAGCCCGTGCAAGTACTTTGAGTGTACTGTACATACTTAGAAGAAGAAGAGATGAGCTACCTGAGACAGAAAAGCCAGAATCAAGATGAAACAGACTCAGAATATTAGTTCTCCATCTCCAGACATTCTACAGACGTTTTCTTGAGTTTCTTCTGGGTTTTGGGCGCATTTTTCACCTTTTCTGCTTACTCCTTGACTCTACACCAGGCAACTCAAGCCTCCTGGGTCGAATTCACCCCCCTCTCTCACTAAGAGACCTTTGACCTACAGTGAGCAACAAAAATGTTGCAATGTTTGCAACATTTTGATTATGTGTAAGATATCTTGGGATTGGTTGTGGCTGTGCTAATGCCATAGGGAAGACAATTGTAGCCCTTGGTCCCAGCTTTCTATTGGTGGTCTTCCCAAGCTCAGGAGTGAAGTGGCCGTGATGGTATTGGCCAATTACTAAGGCCTATGCATTGCAACATTTTTGTTGCTGACATCATGGTGGATGCAATCTACAATGTGGAGTATGTATTCATGGCAGGAATGCCAGCTATTGATTACATAATATATCACATGATCAATCCAATGATTTGTCACCATGTAAACAAAGCCAAACATTGAACTTGCATCATTTATCCTCTATCCTGTACCACAACTCCAAAAACTGCCTATCTGGCTCATCAGGGTTACTCTCTCAGGGAAATGTCAGCAAAATCTGGTCCTCACAGCACTACCATGAGTAGGGTGTATATCCAGTACCATTTGTTCCTTAAAAAAGCTGCAAAAAGTCACCCCTGTACTGTTTCCCCCACTAATGCCTGAGGGGTCCTGATGCTAATCCATACTGGGAAAGCTGGAAATTCCATGGAGATCAGTCTGGCACTTCAGGACATGAAGAGTGAACTAATATGCGAACGCCATAAAGAAGAAGAAACCTGCTTGCTTTGATGGTGTAGAAATCCCTGCTCATCATCCTTGTAATGCCACTACTGTCAACCCTCCCCTAGCCAACAACTCCGCACCAACAACAGCTTCGAACACTCAGCCATCATCTAACATCCCTCATACAAGACCAAATGCTGCTGAGGCATCTAACTCCAAACCCCAGTCTAACTCTACTCCTCAGTTTCATTGCCAGAGTGGCTTTGACGAAGCTGCTGCTACTAAACATCTCATATCCCAAGTTTTAGGTGCCAAGATTGAAGTTTCAACACAAGATCTTCTGGCTGTTAGCCCAGAAATCTGCAAACAGATCAAAGAAATGGCTATGATGAAGAAGATCGCGATTGGTAGCCTTGAGACAGTGTCAGATTCATCTTCATCATCAACTTGGGCCTCATATGAACAATATCTCATCAAGGACACAGAGGGGAAGTGTGTTGGCCTAGCCACTGCTCCTCTTCGTGTGGTAGATGGAGTTCTCATGGACAAACTTCGTGTTGAGTGTATTCTCGACAGCAGATGTCAGGTAGTTGCCCTTAGGCACGAGTTATGGGAAGCCTTGGGTGCCCCTCTCTGCTCAGACATGTGTATGACCTTGGAGGCCACTAACCAATCTAAAGAGAGCACTCTAGGGGTCATTGAAAATGCCTCTCTTCATATTGGGCCTGTCAAGGCCCATCTCCAGATCCAAGTCATCGACAGAGCCCCCTTTGACCTCCTTTTAGGCTGCCCATTTTTCTGTCTACTCAGCAGTATTCTCCGAGACTTCCCAGACAGCGAGCAATCACTAGAAATCTGCGACCCCAACTCGGGCTGCCAACTGTTAATCCCCACTTGTCCTCGTCATCGCCTCTATCAGTACCCTCGATTCATAAACCCAGAAGATGAGGTGGAGTATTTTGCTCGCCAAGAATGCCACTGCCACTTGGATATGGGAGAACAGGGTTTTTAATGTCAGTCAATGACTCGCCAGAGTTTCGAGGAGACCAAGAGAATATAGTATCCGTGTGTTCCCTTTATGTTGCAGACTCCCCTTCTTCATCTTCAGATTTTATTTTACCTCCCTCCACAGACTCTAAAGAAAATGCCACCATGACCTATTTGTACAACTATAACACCGACAGTATGCCCATTCTTGATCCTTTCGATTCGAGTTTTGTTTCTCCAAAAGATCCCTTCCTATTTTCTACGAGTACTACTGTTTCTCCACTGACACTTTCAGTTCTACGGTCCTCTCTTCATTATGACCTGGTTTATCACATTTTAAAGTACAAACCTGTAGTGAAGAAGGTGAAGCCTGTCCTGACCACAATGCCTGTCGAATTCAGAGTAGAGCATCAGGAGATCAGTGATCCTCTCGCAGACTTGCCTGTATTACCATATCATCCCCCTCCATTTGTTCCCAGTTCTAGATTTATGGCACAACGAGCAGAAGAGCTCGATCTCGACCCTGCCAACTTCCTTTGGCTGGCGGAGTTAAACCTTGTTCGATGGCTCGTTTGTACCCACGAGGCACCTTTTGCTTGGGAGACCTCTGAATGAGGGACTTTTTGTGAAGACATGTTTCCCCCCTTAAAATCCCACAAGCCCTGGGTCAAATGAAATATCCCCATCCCTCCCACCATTTTTCGAGATGTCGTAAACATAATTAAAGAGAAGGTCGCTGCTGGTGTCTACAAACCATCAACCTCATCCTACAGATCCAAGTGGTTTTGCATCATCAAGAAAGATGGAAAATCCCTCCATTTAGTCCATGATTTGCAACCACTAAATGCCGTGTCTATCCAGGATTCAGCCATTCCCCCCTTCATCAATTCGATAGCAGAAGCTTTTGCTTGTCATTCTGTATACAGCATCCTGGATCTGATGGTAGGATACAACCACAGGACTATCCATGATGACTACCATGACCTTACCACTTTCCAAACCCCCATCGGCATGCTTCGACACATGAAACTCCCTATGGGTTACACAAACGCCATCCAGATTTTCCATGGGGATGTCTGCTGGATCTTGAAGGAAGAAATCCCCGAAGTCACCATCCCCTTCATTGATGACTGCCCCATTAAAGGGCCAAAATCACACTACCAAAACACCGATGGAACCTACGAGATGATTCCTGAAAACCCTGGGATTTGCCACTTCATCTGGGAGCACCTTCAGAACACCAACCATGTCCTTCATCGTCTTCGTCATGCTGGTGCAACCGTCTCTGCCAAGAAATGCATTATCACCGCTCTGTCTATCATAGTCATTGGGCATAAGGTATCATATGAGGGGAGGATCCCAGACAAAGCCAAAGTTCAAAGGATTAAAGACTGGCCATATTGTGCTAACATCACTGAAGTCAGGGGCTTCTTAGGTCTTTGTTCATATTGCTGCATCTTCATCAAAGACTTTGCCAGACATGCATGTCCCCTCGTCGAACTGACCAAGAAAGATGTCCCCTTCGATTTCAGAGATGAACACCACAAAGTTATGGACTACCTTCATGCCACCATCATTTCCTCCCCTGCACTCAGATCTATCGACTATAACTCTGCCTTACCTGTCATCCTTGCCATCAACACTTCTAACATTGCCATCAGATATATCCTTATGCAAGAAGGTGAAGATGGCAAGAGATACCCTGCCCATTTCAGCTCTATTACCCTCAACGATCGAGAGCGGCATTATAGCCAAGCAAAACTCGAACTTTTTGGCCTTTTTCGAGCCCTGCATGACATGTGGCTTTATATCTTCGGTGCAAAGAATTTGGTTGTGGAGGTGGATGCGAGGTATATCAAGGGTATGATTAATAACCCTGACTTGCAGCCCAATGCCACCATCAATCGCTGGATTGCTGGCATCCTTCTCTTCGACTTCAAACTCATGCATGTACCAGCTACCAAGCACGCTGCACCTGATGGGCTGTCTAGGAGGCCCAAAGCCAATGAAGATCCTGAAGTAGATGAAGAAGAGTACGAGGACTGGGTCGATGAATGTGGAGCTTTTGTGATGGAACTCGTGAATCATTGAGAACCAGGGTCTCAAGTGCTATGTCCCTATCTGGAATCTCCACTGTCCATCTACTGCTTATCCAATCCCCTACCTCAGGACGTCAGCATCCTTACTGCAGTCGAAACGCTGCCAGATAACACAGAAATAGAAATGCCACGATCCAAGAAAGCGAAACAGAGAGATGAAAGGTTAGAAGTGGTGAAAGAGTTTTTGGAGATGAAGAAACTGCCAGACAGGATAGGAGAGAAGGAGCTGGAGAGCCTCATACAACTGGCTTCGAGATACTTCATCAAGGGTGGAGAATTGTGGAGGAAAGAGCCGCAAGGTCGTCACCAGCTCGTAGTTTGCCCCCACAAATGGCTCGAAATTATCTGCCAAGCCCACGACAAGTTGGGCCATAAGGGTATTTTCTCCACCTGCATCCGATTGCTGATACGTTTTTGGTGGCCCATGCTAGAGCAGGACATTTGCTGGTACATCAGAATGTGTCACAAATGCCAAATTTGCCGCCTCGATCACATCCACATTCCCCCCATCATTGCTGTCCCCGAACCTCTATTCTACAAAGCCTATGTCGACACCTTCATAATGCCCAAGTCGAATGGTTACCGATATGTCACTCAAGCTTGCTGCTTGCTCACTAGCTACCCTGAGTGGGCTATGCTTCGGTCAGAAACAGGGAAGTCAATAGGCAAGTTCCTCTTCAAGCAGATCCTATGTTGTTGGGGGGCCATTGGGGAAATTGTCACTGACAATGGCAGACCTTATGTATTAGCTCTCGACTGGCTATCGAAGGCTTATGGCATTCGACATATAGCTATATCACTTTATAACTCACAAGCCAATGGTGTTGTGAAATGGCAGCATTTTGATGTTAGGGAAGTGAGGGAGAAGTGTCAAAGTGGTCAGAGGTAGCCCCATCGGTCTTCTGGGCAGAAAGAGTCACTGTTCATAAAGCTACAGGCTTCTCTCCATATTATATGGCTCACAGTGTCCATCCCAGGCTACCCTTTGACCTTACTGAAGCGACGTTCCTCTCCCCTTTTGAGGTGGACTTTTATTCCACCACTGATCTCATCACCAATCAAGCTCATCAGCTTCAGAAACGACCACAGGACCTGGCACTGATTCACGACCAAGTCCTAAAAGCTCGCTTCGCCTCTGCTAAAGACTTTGTATCCTGTTTCGAGCACACAATCCATGATTTCGACTTCGAACCTGGCTTGCTCATCCTCGTCAGAAACTCTTGTATTGAGAAGGAGCTAGATCGAAAGATGAAACCCTGCTACCTAGGTCCTATGGTAGTGGTGCGTCGTACTAAGGGTGGATCTTACCTTCCTGCAGAGCTTGACAGTGCCATCTCGAAATTCCACTACACCACCTTCCATCTATTCCCTTACTATCCATGCAACAAGTCCCATATAGAGGTCACCCACCTAGTGGGCCTCAAGAACTCTGCCATCAATCAACTCGAAGATGACTCCCTTCCTGACCCAGAGCTTGCTGGTGTCCTTAGGGACGAGTCAGATGAGTAACTCATACCCTATCTGCCATGTTTCTTTTCTTCTTTTCTCTCTTTCATTTCTTTCATTAACTTAACAAGACAATCTTCTTATATGCAACCTTCGAAACAAAAAGGACTGCCATCAAAAGCAGAATAAATATACCATCGAAATCAATCCTTTCATTCTTTCAACCTGTTTCATAGACTTACTCACTGCCTCTCTTTAAAGAATACTGCTAAGAATGTGTTACAAAGAAAGACAATAGAAATGCCACTTCCTCAGATACCACTTGTTACTTCCTCTCTCCTTCTCGTTTATGGACACCTTACTTATGTATCAATGAAAGTTCCAATCATTCACAGACACTTTTCTCCTTACTATACTTGCTTGTGTGGCAAGGTTTTTGTTTCAGCTCAGCTGTTTCACTCTCAATCAGTAGACTGCCTGCAAGACTGACACACACTGCGATTGCTCTATGCTATGGCACAGATGACGGAACTGTCTAGCTAAGGACCCATTATGATGTACCTTTCCCACCACTCCTTCAGAGACTGAAGCTGCTGCTTGTTACTGTGAATCGCCACAGCCATAGTCCCCACCTCAGAAGTAACCTGTGATATCTGTGAGTACAGGTAGCTCAGTGAGTCCTCACTGCACTCGATCGAATCCTCAAAACCAGCAATCATGGCATCCAACTCCTCGAGTGCTCTTTGGCCTCTTCTGTATGCCTGTCATGGGGAGTCCTCTATTTCTTCCTCGGGTGGCAGCGATATGTCTGGAGTCCTCTGAGGACTTGTTAAGTTGATGTCGACTTCCTGCATCTTCACACTGACTGACTCTTCGATTGGGTTGCCCAAAAGGCCACTGGGGTTAGCAACAAATGTTGATGTGTTGTCGGTAGGGTTTTCTATGACTCCAGGAGATGAGGGAGCAGGGACAGGTGTAGGTGGAGTGCTAGAAGGGAGGAACAAGGGAGTGGGTGGTGCTGGGGGAGGAGGAACTGGGACTGCCGCTGGCACAGAGGCTTGTTCATCAGGGTTGAGGAGAAGCTTGACACAGGGTAGGACTTTGTGGGTCGACAACGATGCTGTCAAGACAGAAGGGACAGGAAGGGGAGCAGTCACGGTGTAGGGAGAATATCCTCCCTACTAGGATATTTCTTTTATTTCACTGTTTTTACTTACTGATTTGTTTTCTCTTCTTTCTTTTGTTTTTTTTTACTTCATGTTTGCACGTGTTTGGCTTATGTAAGCCTGCACAACCACTTCGAGAGCACTGTACATACTTAGAAAAAAAATAGACGCATTATAGAGACAAAACAGACAGAATTCCAAGCCAGAGTGCTTGGAATATTATTTCTCCATTCCTGATGTGCTATAGCTGTTTTCTTGAGTCTCTCTAGGACTTTTGGGCGCGTTTTTTTGGTCTTTTCCTCTACTCTTTGACCCCTCTACCAGGCAACTCAAGCCTCCTGGGTCGAACTGAGACCCCCTTCCAACTGGAGTCTATTCTAGACTCCTCCCACACTCATTTGACATCAATCTTTACAACAGTCCTCTGCTTTTTGCTTGTGGAAGCTGCCAATATGGGCAGACCTTCTGGGTTTTTGCACTGCGTGTTCTCATGAGATTATTGCCACAGTGTCAGGAATTTGTGGCTCACCTTTCAACCTGTTTTGTAGGCCTTGTCACATTTCTTCTTCCCCTGGTGACACTGTTCACAGGCTTGACCCTCATCCCACATGCACAAGATCCCCAGCTTCATGCATAGCCTGCATGGCTCTTCATTGCCTCGAACGGTTTCAATGGTTGTCTTAATGATGTCCCCCAAACTCTCGACGGGTGCAGCAGCATTCTCAATGGGCATGGGTGGTACCTAAGAAAGCATTATTCATCATGACTGGGATTTGACAGTCGTCATATGCACCTTGTCCTGGCCTGTCCCCCTTCCAGTGGCCTTTCCTACTTGCCTTTGCAAGCACCTGACCCCTTCCCCACCTCCCTGGGTCGTCTTCGAAGGCTGCCCCTCCTTGCCCTTGCCCTTCAGTGTGCATGGTGGAAACTGCTCCTGGAGAGCCATCAGCCTCGCGAATGCTGCTCCAATCGCGATTTGCATGTCCTTGTCATAGTCGGGCATGTCAGCATTCATATCCATAGCGAACTTGCATATCTGTTCGATTTCATCCTGGTGCCATCCATTACTGCTGGGTTGCCTTCTAGGTTATGAAAGAGGACTCACCAACACCTCATAAAAACGAGTCACCCATGCGCGCACAACATCGTCTTCAGCCAATGCATCTGGTATCTGCCTCATGTGAGCCCCTAGTTTCTTCATGTTCATCGCCCACATTCCTGGGATCATGGCTCTCATGGCATTGGGTGCGATGTAAGGGATGGACGACATCTTCTTACAGTTGGGGCGAGGTTGGTAGACAAATTAAAGTGAAAGTGATGGTAGTGGTGGGACTTAGGGAAGAAAGACAGAAGTGGCATTTTGTTTGGTACATTTGGCGGCCTTGTTGACATGGAAGTATTTTGCCACAGCATGTGACCGAGAACCCCACACCCCCTCTGTTGATCCATGCGCAGCCACACCACATGTATGACGTCATCCCGTTTCCATCCTGATTGCCATATACCCCTGACCGAGGATGGTCAGCATTTGAAGACCCTGGGAGGTGTAGGGAGTCCCTACTCCCTAAGGCTGCAGAACATCCTAGGTGGCCTTCCTCAGTCTCATCGGTTGCTTGTCACACATCTCTCTCTGTAGTCACAGCATCACCTCAGCAAAAACACCACCACGTGTCCTAATGTCACACCTCTCATCACATCCTTCATCTGTCACATGCTCCCATCTCTGCCAGCAACATTGCTGCCACCCTTCAGATACCACAATAGGTCTGTCCCCTATCGTATGCACTCCCCTCTTGTCATGTAACCTCTGAACACTGCCCATCGGCAATTCCCCACTGACCTGTCACAAGTCAACACATCCCCTCAGCGGCTATATCCACTTTACAAGCACCAAAAGTTGTTGCCCTCTTAGTAACACTGCCTCCTGCGTCCCCCCTTGGTTGACGAAATCGCCACCAGTCCCACTGCACTCCCTTCCAACCCAAGTATGTAGTTGTACCTTTTCTTCTTTATTTACCTTTGTGTTCTGGACACTGTTTGTTTTACTTTCCGTCTACATCATGGCAGTGCATGTGATTGTCAACATGTTGGCCTTTATGTTTCTTTTATTACTCTTGACATATGACAGATCTGAAATATTCCAATTTTACCTTAGAAACCACTGTCCCTACAATACAAAAGTCTGATGTACTTAGAAAAATAAAGCACCCACCTTTTGGAGTCAACATCTGCATGTCTAAGAGTCTCTGAGTATTTTGAGTCGAGTCCCTCTGTGTTTTTTTTCGAGTCCCCAGCGTCTTCCAGTGCCTCATCTTTGGTCTTATTGAGTTCCCTGCGTCCCACAGCCCCCAGAATTGCCGCCTCGCCTACTACAAGTCCATTACAGTGTTTACACCATCTACCTACGAGTTCAAGAGCCCTTAATTGCTGCCCTTCGAGTTTTCACCTCTAAGAAACATCCCCCAGTACCCAGAAGTTATCTTGCACCTGGCTAAGGTGGACTTTCGAGTTATTTGCCACCAGTACTCCCCATTCACCAACAAAATTCCTCTCTGGCCTTCTAGCCCTCTCTTCTATCTCCTTCTGACTCAGCACCCCTTGGGATGAGCCTAGGTTCTACCTACAGCTTTCCCCACTTTCCCCTTGTGCTCTCACAAGAAGAGTAGCCCACAGTGAGACAAGATTTTCATGCCCTCTTTGCCCCTGGAAGCTTAAAAGCCCATATGGATTAACCCAACACATTGACCAGGTTCATTCTAACTCAAATGTATGTTCAGCACCAAGTGCTATTTGCCAGGATGAGCCACCACCACATTTGGGATATGCTACCTCCCAATGCACTCGAGAAAATCACGGTATACTGGATGGTAAGTAGTAATGCACATTCTGTTCATATTTGACATGTTCTGACAAGTACAGCTATACCAATGGATCAAATTGGTCGTGATCTTCCCCCTGACATGCTGCCAAACCTTCAAAACATTCATGAAGACAATGACTGGTATCCCTTTGCTTCATGCATTGAGTTCAAAATGGCAGAATTCCTGTTCACTTGTAATCAGATGCCACAAGTACAAGTCAACGCACTTATGTGATTGTGGGCCACTTCAATGCTCCCTCATGGCGACTGTGTGCCCTTTGCTGATCACATTGATTTACATCAAGTAATTGACACCATCCCACTTGGAGATGTACCCTGGAACTCTGTGCAAGTGGAATTTTCTGGTGAGTCATCTGAACATGAAAGACTGCATTGGATGTGAAAAAGCTATGACATTTGGTTCCACAATCCAAATGCTGTTGTTGAGACTCTACTTAACAACCCTGACTTTGACAACCACTTCGACTATGCTCCATATTGTGAGTTTGAGCCTTCAGGTGAATGTCAGTGGGAGAATATGATGTCAGGCAGTTGGGCATGGAACCATGCAGTATGTCAAAAATTGATATTGAATTCCATGGCTCCTGACCATTCAGCGTGCAGGATACACTATCCCAGGATCCATCTATGCAGGGGGCAATGCTTGTGCCCATCATTTTAGGTAGTGACAAAATGACAGTTTCCATTGCAACTGGTCAAAATGATTACTACCCCCTTTATCTCTTGATTGGCAATGTTCACAACAATGTTCATTGTGCCCACCAGAATTCACTCATGTTACTCACTTTTCTTGTGATCCCAAAAAGTAGGTAGTATTTTCTTCCTCAATCCCACATTGACTTATATCAACCTAGCAGATTGTGAAAGTGAAGAGATGGCTGAGTTTCGAAAGTTCCACTGGCAGCTTTTCCATACCACCCTTGCCCACATATTATCTTCACTTCAATGAGGCATGTCGAAGCCTGAGGTTTGGCATTGTCCTGATGGACATTTCAGGCTTGTCATTTATGCACTTGCTGCCTACATAGCTGACTATCCAGAGCAAATTTTACTACCTTGCCTCGTGCAAGGATGGTGCCCACTGTGAGTGATGGGTTTACTGAAGGCACCATATTTCAACTTGAAAACAATTGTAGCTGCATGGCCATTTCTGGAAATCTTGACAGGTGTAATAGTATTCTGCAATCACAAACACATGCTGAATATTGTATTCATGCATTTGTTCTTGCTGAGTTATGGGACCAGTATGGGATAGTGGGTGATCTGACAGTATGTTGTGGTGTTTGTTCTATCTGTGTCACTCTCAATTTTCATGGCAGCCGTTTACAAATGATTTCCCCCATGCTGATATCTACAAGATGTTGACACTGGATCTCCTTCACCAGATCATCAAATGTATCTTCAAGGATCACCTGGTATCATGGATTGGCAAATACCTGAAGACTACATACAGTGAAGTGGATGGCAATTGCATTCTCAATGACATAGATTGGAGGTGAGTAAAGTTGTTGCATGGGTTTGCACCTGATTTTGAACCCTTCATTGAAATAGGATTGTGGCTGTGCTGCTTTATCCACATCTGCGATGTTTTCCTGAAGGACGGTGGTTCAAACAGTGGACCAGTGATGATTCAAAAGCACTCATGAAGGTGTACCTCGCTGCAGTTGAAGGGCATGTACCACATGCTATGGTGCACACACTCCACTTGTTCCTCGACTTCTGCTACTATGCATGGCAAAACTCACTCAACGAAAGTGCGCTGGATAACCTGCAACGTGCACTGGACTCTTTCCACCATAATCACTGTATTTTCCAAGAAACAGGTGTTTGTGCACACAGCCTGAACAGTTTTTCCTTGCCTCGCCAGCACACGATGAATCATTACCACCACCTCATTCAGGAATTTGGTGTGCTGAATGGGTTATGTTCATCCATTACTGAATCGAAGCATATCAAAGCTGTCAAGAAACCATGGAGATGATCAAACCACTTTGGAGCACTGGGACAGATGCTGGTCATAAATCAATGCCTTGACAAACTTGCTGCTGCTCGAGTAGACTTTGAATCCTGCGGTATGCTCGAAGTCTCAGTGATTTCAGCCAGTTGAGGCTTCCCTCGTGATGATCCAGCCAATCACAACAAAGTTGCTTGCCATGGTGTTGATGACACTGCCAACAATGGTGACAATGACAACAACGACAGTGATGACAATGAGGATAATGGGCCACATGTGCTGAACTACATCCAGCTTGTGAAAACTCCAGGTACTTGTTGTCCAGTATTATTTTTTCTTCCTCCCATAGAGTCAATCATATCCTACAGCACACAAATATCCAAGCAGACTACTCGTACTCGCATGTCATATTGGCCAGGCTGACTTCCTACCCCTCCTCCACCATTTCCTTAATTTACAGCTTCATAACAATACCAATCCAGATGCTACAACTTCTTACCCTGACTTCTCCAATTCACCTGTGTCTGTCTTCCACAGTGCCATTGCAACTTTCTATGCTCCAAGTGACTTGTCTGGACTCAGAGGCATGCTCTCAGAACATATTCAGAGTACACCAAGCTGGAGAAAAGGCGCAGCATGGTAGATACTATTTTTCTGGAAAAAGACCAAGACAAGCCAGGCATGAAGGGTCTCCATGTTGCCAGGGTATTCCTTTTTTTCTCCTTTACATATGACAGTATCAAATACCCCTGTGCACTCATTCATTGGTTTACAATGGTTTCAGATGAACCTGCTGAAGATACTGGTATGTGGATTGTGGAACCAGAAGTTGATGTGGATGGTAAATGACGAATGGATGTTGTTCATCTACATTGTGTCCTTCATGGTGCACACCTCATACCAGTCTATGGAAGTGACCACTTACCTACTGATATTCAGCACATGGATTGTCTAGATATCTTCCATGCATACTATGTTAACAAATACATTGATCATCATGCATTCAAAATAGTGTTTTAATCATATATTTTTGTGCTGTCTATGAAATAGTGTATCTTCCATGTGGTCTACATTCTGCTCCTGCAGATCAGGTCATCAGTAAATTGGCCAATGTCTATTTTGTACTTGTCATGCTTATTTGGTCATGGATAGTCAAAGATGTACAGATAGCCATTACACTTTTTTAAGTAGGTCCTTCGTCTATCCAAACGACTTTTCTGACTATTTAGTGGCTCTGTAAGCACAACGAACATGGACACACAGGAGAAGGTCGCCTTCCTGTCCCCCCTGCAAACCCCCTCGGGATTCTTGACAACACAGCCTCTCCCAGACACCAACAGTTCCACAAATACCGGATCATCACAGCAGTCATCTGCAGGTCCTCCATCGAAAACCACCCTTGCCCATTTTCCCCTGCAGCCACTGCACCCCCTGCTGTGACCACAACTAGCGCAGCACTGAGCATCAAGGCCACATCAACTCACACAGCTGCTTCGCCATATCCAGTCTCTCTGCGATCCCAGACCCCCTTCTCCCAAATGTCCATGTCCAGCACCTGTATCCTTGCAGTTTCCTTGTGGACTGAAGGCACCAAAGAGGATCTTGTCAGCAACCTCGGTCCCTGTGAACAGACAAGACAGGAGGTCCTCTGGGAGATTGTTGCCAGTGAAGAGCAGTATGTTGCTTATCTCGAGATGTGTTGCTTGTAATTCCAAATGGGCTCATACCATGCCCCACAATAGATATGTCAGTGAATTGCAGAAAATGAAGGAAACTTTCATTGACCCACTTCTCCATCCATATGCGTCACTGCCTCCTACCTCCCCCACACCATACAACTACAACGACTATTCAATTGCTCCCTCCAGATTCAAAGCCACCCAGGATTCTATGGATACCCTCCCACCCATAGCTGCATGTTTCATGTCCCCAACAGGTTTCTGTAATGAGGGCCCCTCACCCCAAGCACCAGATACCAAGTCTCTTGCATTGACCACTCCAAATATCAATGGGGAGAGTGTGGACACTGATGATGATGATGCTGAGCATGTGCACAGGCATCAGAGCAACCATGCCAAGGTCACGGGGAAACACAGTCATCCCTGCTCACCTTATTGTATCGCATCAGGAGCTGCTGGTAAGAACAGGAAAACCAAGGAGACAATCTCCTTCCCCTCATGTTCACACATGTCCATCCTTACTGGTCAGCACACACACATCAATCAAGCAGCAATGTCCACACATTCGCTAGGGAGGAAATCAGTGGCAGAACATGATCATGACAGGGACAGCACAAGAGATAAGGACAGAGATAGAAAGGACAGTGCAAAGATGATGCCTACCATACATACTGCCCATGTTCTATGGAAATTCAAGCGGTCCCAGATGGCACCAGATACCACAATGCAGGGTTTCATCCCACCACACCTTCTTCCAGAAGATTTACACATATGTCTGGAAGTCATTGAGACCAGCATTCTGGAGGGGCATACTAAACTCAGTGAAGGGCTCAGAAAATGGTACAATGAACAATACCCCCTCGTTCGATCCTTGGCAGATGTGTTTGTCTCGAATGTATGTTCACAATGATTCCTATGCATCCAATAAACTCAATTTGTCTGCCTACAGTCACACATATTCCAGGGCTATGCAACTTATGTTCTCCATCTCGAACATGCACTCGAACAGGTTGACAATGCACTTTCGACTGCTAGCAAGGCAAAGAAACCCAAAAATCAGGATGCTGCAGAATGGCTGAAGGTGTGGAAGAGTCTGCAACAGCTGGAAGAGCTCGCAGGCAAGAAGGGTGAGACTGGTCTCACCATTTGGCTGTCGAAGCCATTTCAGCAGCTGCTCAGGTACCCACTCCTCTTCCAAAACCTCCTCTTCCACACTGACCCCAGTACTTTTGAGTATGAGAGCTCGTTGCAGGTGGTAGTAGAGATTGAGACGATCATAAGGGGCATCGAAGATGAGAAGATCCAGAAGGAGGATTGGGATAAGACCAGAGATGTTTTCACTCGGATCGAAGGGTTGGACAAGGTCAAGCAACTCACCATACTGAAACCTTCCAGACTGCTCATAGAAGAGAGACAACTGATTGCTGTAGGATGAGATACACCAAATCCCGGTCGCATATTTGAATACCCTCAAGTGCACAACATCACACTCATTCTCATAGAGTGCATGAATATCATATACTGGTCTAGTAGTAGATTTCATTGTGTCATCCACCAGCATGCATCTAGTACTACACTGAACATATCTTCTGCATGACCTATGCCATATATTTTCTGCAGCATGATGTACAGAGCATATTTTCTGCAAGTAGTCTACAGAACATAGGTGGTCTACCTGGCAGCCAGTATGCCATGGCTGTGTTGATTAAATTGTGCTGTAGGACTACTTAATAGTAAGGCTGTACTACTAGTATGTACTACCAGTAGTCCAGAGCATTAGTATCTGCATTGCCTGCATAGTCTGCATCCTCTGAACACTCTCTGACAGCATCTGCTATTCTGACTCAGACTTCCATAAGCCTTTGATGTTGCTAATTCATGTCAGACACTTTCCAATTGTGTCAGATGACTTCAGTCACATCCAGCACAGTACAGACAAAGCAGACTATATGTAACTTTGGTGATGCTGACTCTCCTCGCCAAGACCTTTCAAACAGTGCCTTTTGCATCACTGTCGCTGCTGCTGTTCTGGAGATATAGGTATTTTTGTGGATGCAGGAGCTGTTGGACGAATTTGCAAATATCTCAGGATTGGGTGCATGTATTCCCTCAATTCCTTGTTCTCCAACCTCTCCCCACTCCCCTTGAGTGTTCCCCTGTGTTTTGTGCCACCGTGCTGAGCCATTATTCATTGGTGCATACCCTTCCTCCTACCCCCTACCCTGTTTAGGGCATAACTCAGGCAATTCTGGTCAGAATCATTTGCTTTTTTTAGACGTGACTCTACTAGTCGAAACCTACCAGACGATATATGAGCCGTCACACATGCATTCATGGTTCCAAAGTTATTTGAGTTTTTGTGTTTGAACAGGGTTGGGCACATCAGGAAATTCACAAATTACTATTTTCTACTATCTGTGACTTTTTTTACTCTTTGTACTTTTCCATACTTTTTTTCACTTAATCTAAGTCAAATTGGCTGGGAAATTTCAGAACAACATAGTAGTCAAAAAGGTCATAAAAAGTCACTAGCTGGTCATGCTCAATGAGAAGTGAAATAGTCAAGAAGTGTCAACAAATATTCAACAAATAGTACAGAAATAGTATAGAAAAAGTAGATAGGCCTACTATTTGTGACTATTTTGCACTTTTGACTAAGCAGTACAAAATAGTCTAGATAAGTCATCAATAGTACATAAAAAGGTACAAAATAGCAAAGTGAGAATTTCCTGATGCAGTCAGGATGGCATATCTTGCCTGTTTTCATGCCAGGCCTTTTGGTTTTTTGCATGGTGGTAGCAACTCATTTTGGAGCCATTGTCTAAGGTTGATGTGTTAGGTAGATACATGTAGATGAATAACTATTTTGACTATAAGGACTTTTTTTTTCTTTGACTATTCTTACTATTTGACTATGGCAGCAGCGTTTACTTTCATGACTCACTATTTTGACTATTTGACTATGGCAGCGGCATTTAATTTCGTGACTTCAATAAATAGTGCAAGAAGCACGAAAAGTATGAAAAAGTTGTAAGTAGTGCAAAATAGTATAAAAATAGTAGAAATAGCATTTTGCTGATTTGCTGATGCATGTGATGATACAGAATTCAGGACAGTTCGAAAACGAGTTCAGAGGTGGTGTTTATGTCACTCACAGCTAGCCAGGTCCATCATCAATGAAAATGAAAAAAAAGGTATGGTTGTATGTACTCTAACATAAAACCGTTTACGATGACGTCAGAGGTATGGATCACCCCTAGCTACTGCCAGGTGTACATAGTATATGACACATGCAGGAACTTCTAGCAAAGTTGTTCGTCGCTGAGGCGTATTCAAGTAGCAAGCAGTAGTCAAGAGAAAAAGACATCGGGGATATTTCAAAGGGATGTACCATGCCAAGTTTGAACTCCACAAGTAAGTTTGGTGATGTGTTGGAAATGATGCGGGGCATACGCACGTACACTCCCAGACACAATGCGGCGGACAATATTTAAGACCAGGGAAAATGTAGTCGAAAATGTGAAGACAAAACTTCAAAATTAAAATAACATTGTGGTAAGGGCGGAGTTTAAAGTATTGCCATTGGTCTGAACGTTGGCGAAAATAAAAAATTTGCCCGATCATGCAGTCACAGCCCAAACATTGATGTGAATTTTAAATAGAGGAACTGACAAAACACGTGTGAAGACTTAGAGTTTAGTCCCCACATTTGAACCGCAATGAATCCTATTGTTTCATGGTTGCCTAAACAATGGCATGAACTTGAAATTTTGACCAGCATAGAGACACAGCTTCATTTTTTAAATTAAAACAGGAGCAGAATATGTTATCTACAACTCTAAGTTTCGTCCTAGTCAAAACTAATTGCCTGCTCATCGCCTGCTCACTGCCTGATTATTGGCCACTTGTTGCCCTGATCAGCGGGCACATTGAATCCACCCCCGCTGTGATCATAGTCTTCATCTGTGTTTCAATCCCGCCAAGTCACAGTGTTCACACCTGACAAGGCATGCCATGACCGTTGTTGGCCCTGGGCCAGTGCTAGTAGTGCAATCAAGGCACAGTACAAAGAAAGTTAACAGAATAGGACAAATGTACTTGGGAGCATTTTTATACAAGAAAAGATTGGATGTAGTTTTCCGGGTACATTCAAATGCCCAGTCCTGTAGAGATCTGGAGTAAATACCCATATGCAAGACAATGGGTGCAACCTACCTGACACAGTGAAAGCACGACTACAGCATCCTTGGAGATTGTCCACCATGCATAGTGGCTAAAGACCCATGAAATCTCCACACATTCCAGCTCCCCATTGAGCGCAGACGAGTACATTTTTGCAGGGAAGTGAGGATAGGAAGCATATGGATCAGTTATGTTTGTAGGCAGAGAACACTGCCTCTGAACTGCAAAATGGAGTGAGCTGTCATGCTCATATACAGTGACTCAAAAAACCCTTTCAATGTTTTGCTGTTTTGTACTGATGGTGATGCCAAAAATCAGGGAAATTCTGAAAAATCTTGAAAGTATTCATACAGATAGCCCTAGGTCCTGGCTTAAAAGAGTACCTTGGTCAAGTTGTTTTGCTTTGTTTTGGTTGAGATATTGCATGTTTAATCAGGGCAACTCATTGAAAGGGTTTTTTTGCTGATGAAATGGCAGCATATTCATGGCAATTGGACAGTATATTTTATGGTTTGAAGCATGGATTTTTGGCAGTCATGCATGCTAGTGATTACAAAATATATCACATAATCAATTTGATGGTTTGTCAGCATGTAAACAAGGCCAACCATTGAACTGGAGTCATTGATCCTCTATCCTGTACCACCACTCAAGCAGGGCTATTCTCTCAGGGAAATGTTAGCAAATTATGGTGTTAATGGCATTACCATGAGTAGGATGTATGCCCAGTACCATGGTCTCTTAAAATAGTTGCTAAAATTCATCCCTGTACCATTTCTACTACCAATGCCTGAGGGGTCCTGACAGTAATCAGTATTGGGAGAGGTGAAAATGTCATGGAAGTCATTCTGGCACTTCAGGACATGAAGAATGAACTAATCCCCTCTCAACTGCTGCATTTCTATGCAAGAAAAGCTGGTATCAAGGTTGGGGGAAGTAAAACCATTCTTTACTTTCCAGGGGTTCTGGGTGGAATAGCCTATTGGGCTGCCAAGGTGCAAATTTTTTCCCTTTGATCTCTCCTTAGGTGTTGCCACTGGTCACCTATGACCAAATAATCCTTTCCTGGTCATCCATAGTTCAGCACAGGGCATAGTCTGGCTGACCCCCCCTGGCCCCTGGTGTGCAGAGGAGGGCATTGCCTCACCCCAACCTTAGTGCCACCTTCTCTTGTGTAGAAATGCACCAGTTGGGAGGGGATTAGTTCATTCTTCATGCCCTGAAGTGCCAGAATGACTTCCATGACATTTTCACCTTTCCTGATACTGATTACTGTCAGGACCCCTCAGGCATTGGTAGTAGAAATGGTACAGGGATGAATTTTAGCAACTATTTTAAGAGACCATGGTACTGGGCATACATCCTACTCATGGTAATGCCATTAACACCATAATTTGCTAACATTTCCCTGAGAGAATAGCCCTGCTTGAGTGGTGGTACAGGATAGAGGATCAATGACTCCAGTTCAATGGTTGGCCTTGTTTACATGCTGACAAACCATCAAATTGATTATGTGATATATTATGTAATCACTAGCATACATGACTGCCAAAAATCCATGCTTCAAACCATAAAATATACTGTCCAATTGCCATGAATATGCTGCCATTTCATCAGCAAAAAAGCCCTTTCAATGAGTTGTCCTGATTACACATGCAATATCTCAACCAAAACAAAACCAAACAACTTGACCAACGTACTCTTTTGAAGCCAGGACCTAGGGCTATCTGTATGAATACTTTCAAGATTTTTCAAAATTTCCCTGATTTTTGGCATCACCATTAATACAAACCAACAAAACATTGAAAGGGTTTTTTGAGTCACTGTATATATATAATGCACCCAGGGACAACTGGCGAAGCCCGATTCCCATTCGGATAAAAGAGGATAAGTGAATTTCCAAGATGTGTGGAACATCGGCTGTAGGTAATTCGCCCGGTAGCCTTGACATTGGCGTGCAACACTGCTTTGCGACGGTGAATGAGTTCTTCCAGATCTTGTGGTACATGTGTTGCATTCCATGTCTCTGGTACCCTGACCTTGACACTGTCGAGTAAATCGATGCCATCTACATCTGCAAGACTATGTGTACTGTAGGCTCGATCAAGGACAATCTTGCACTCCCATATGGCGGGCGGGCAGTTCAGGCGAGATAACCAAGCACGTAGTTTTGCTCCCTTGAGGTATGAGTGCAGCATAGTACTTTCCTGTTCACCTACAAAGGACTGAGGGCAAATTTTACAGAGGAATTACAGTACTTACCAGCTCTATGATTACTCGGGAGACGCTGTAGTATTCCGATTAACCGTTCAAAGGGGAATGTCCACCACGAATGTACTGGACCGAAGAGAACAAGGTAGTCATAGATATGGAATGCAGCGTGATGGTTTGGTCAAAGGCCAAAGTTAGGATGGATGCTAGTTAAGTTCCCTACATAGCGTGCAATGCATGAACGATACTCCAGTGCTCGCTGAATGCTCATTGTCCGGGAACATGCAAGGTACACTGCAGAAACAAGGTCCATAGTATGCTCAAGCATGTGTTGGAGGTCCGATCCAGAATCATCAGCTCCCCAGAGACTAATGAGTGCAATCGGTATGTAGACAGTGATGAGCGATCTCCACTCATCAGCTTTGATTGTGCCCGCAGCTTGATCTCCGAAATTTTTGGGCACTGACCCAAACCATGAGGGTACAGAGCAGTCACGGATGACATCACGGACACGTCCAAAAGCTTGTGCCATGTCAAGTTTTGGGGTGCGTTTGTCAATTATAGAAAGGGGCCGCTCAGAACACTATGGAAGTTTTCAGTAGCCAGTTGTGAAGACCATAAGAACTCACATACCCATTGCACGAGTGCTTTCACATAGTCAGCTTTATAAAGCCTTGTTTTCTTCGAAGGAATGCAACCTAACGTCTGACATACGTATTTCAGAGCAGCCATATTCTTCTTGAGAAGTCTCTCTTCAAGATGAACCATGGTTGTAACCTCATCGGTGGCACCTGTAAATGAGACTTGAGCAACTAAAAGTGCATGAATAGCAGAGACCTGGGCTGTCTCCTTCATAGTCATCTTTAGCATTGTAGCTGTTTCAGGATCAAGCAGCCGAAAATTATTGTGAAACACGGGGCAATTTACTTGAGATGGGGTAGTATTGTCACTTGTGAGGCCAAGGAGACTGCATACATGGTACTGCACAAGACCCTCGAGGATGCAGTGCATTGAATCAATGACAAGCTGACGCATAGGATCCCAGTAAGGTAGTCACCAGAGCTCAGAATAGTGAATACCATGTTCTTTGAACAGTTTTTCCTGCTCAGCAGTTGTTGGGGCATCTCTCCACTGTTCAGCATAGCGACATAGGTTGTCCTTGTCCCTGGATACCCACTTTTCGAAGTCCATTCTACCATAGTTGGTTTTGTGGTAACAATTGCACACGCTACAAAAAAAGTGACTGCCGGTACCAGCCAGGGCAGCAAGATGATGTGCAGCTGGTAGGTCACAGACAACGAGCGCAATGGCACTCTGTTGTAGGAAAAGATGACTTGAGACTGGGGGGAGAGTAGAGATGACCTGAAGGGGAGAGGACTTCCAAAGGGGCTTCTATAGCCTGGTAAGAGAAGCTGTCTGATAACGTCTGAGGCTGTCTGAGGCTGTCTAAACACTGAGAAAGGCCACTCTCAACCTTCTCGAACTCGAAACTCGAAACTCGCGACTCGTAACTCCTTCCTTGATTGTTAGAAAGGTAAGTACAAGCTAGGTAATAAAAAATGCTGACTAAGCAATAAAACCTCGCACTAAAGTAATAAACATATAATAAGTGGAAAAGCAAGTTAGAAATATGAGAAACAAGGATAAAAATGAAATCTCCTGGTAGGGAAAACCCATTCCCTACATCTCCCCATCACTTAGATACCAACTGTCCTCAGTTGAGGTCCAGCCAGCCCTAGGATACCTGCAAACCGCCCAAAACCACTCGCATCCAGAAAACTCAAAACCTCTGGGCAACCGCTGAAGCAGACACAACATGTGACCCACCGTCTGAAAGCTCCCATCGAGTAGTATATGGTGCCAAAAAAATCGAGAGGGACGGCCGTGGGACGAAAGAGATACAGCGCGCGCACGTCGAGGGACAGTAGAGGAGGGAAGGGGGAGTGCCGCAGAAAAATGGCTCGGGTTGTCGACACAAAATTGTGGGAGACAGTAGGGGACACAAGGGAGAACATGCAGGAAAAGGAACCACACTGATCGGCCCATCCGTCCCTGAGAAACGCGCAAAACGACCCACAGCGCTCCCCACGGGCCAAACCTTGAATATCTCCACAACCCGGTTGACAACAGCGTCATAAGCAACACCGCATGAAAGCCCTCATCGAGTAGTATACGGTCCTCGAGAAGCGAGAGATACGGCGGCGAAATGGGGGAGAAAGGCGCTGGCCGCGAATGGGGGAAGGAGGAGAACATGGCGTTGATGAGCAACGGTGAGGCCGGTGGACACGAAACCTCGGAGGGCGGCTCTACACGAACAGGAGAGCTCGGCGCAAAAGGAATCTCACCAATCGGACCTTCCAAACCCGAGTTATCGCCAAAGTTGTCTCGTACCCCTCCAGAGGCGGACTTCGCCATATCTCGAAAACGGCTGCACAGAATCCGCCGAAAGAGAATTCAACGGGGTCAGCTTGGTGGGAAGAACGCGGGTACCAATTTTCGAGAGAAACGGCTGAGAAACGAGGGAGATATGGCGCCAGGAACATATGCCAGTGTGCCCGAATGCAGAAAAGTGAATATCTCAGGAACCGCTGAGCGCGTCACTGTAAACCAGACACTCCCAGATAGCTGTGAGCGAGTAGTACCGCCGTGCAAAAAATAGAAAGGCCCGGCATAAAAACGGGCGAGATACACCATCCTAACCTCCCCAACCCTGTTCGAATGCAAAAACTCAAACAACTTCGGAACCACAAACGCGTGCGCTACGTCTTGGACATCGTCTGGTAGGGTTCGTCTAGTAGAGGCACGTCTAAAAAAAGCGAACGATTCGGGCCGGAATTGAATGAGTTATGCCCCAAACACGGTGTGGGGTAGGAGGAAGGGTATGCACCGACGAATAACGGGTCAGCACAGCGGCACGAAATGCAGGGGAACGCTCAAGGGGAGCGGGGAGAACCTGGAGAACAAGGAATTGGGGGAATACGCGCACCCAATCCTGAGATATACGCAAAACTGGTCTGAGTCACCTCTACCCACAAGAATCCCGACTTCTCGACAACGGCTGCACCAACCCAGACACGAAATACACCATTCGAAAGCTCTGACCAAGTAGTGTTATATCCCTGAAAATCGAGAGAAACGGCGAAGATCCGGGGGAGATACGACGTGGACACGGTGTGGGGTAGCAAGACGGGGGAGGAGAAAAAGCCGCCGCGGGGCAACCACTGAGGCAATCGATACGAAACTGGAGGTGGTGGTAGAGGGAACCTGGGAGGAGACAGTAAAAATGAATCAGACCGATTGGACCATCCAGTCCCGAGATATCTGCAACGCCGTCTCATACTCCCCTGTAGACGAAAACTCCCATATCTCCACAACCAATGAGCGCGTCACCATGAAAAGGATATCACCAGGTAGCTGTAAGCAAGTAGAACCACCATGCGAGAAAGCGAGAGGCCCGGCGCAAAAACGAGTGAGATACAGGATCCTGACCTCCCTACCCTGTTCTGACACAAAAACTCAAATAACTCTAGAACCATGAATGCGCGCGCCACGTCTTGTATATCGTCTGGTAGATGTCGTCCAGTAGAGTCACGTCTGAGAAAAGCGAGCGATTCGGTCGAGAATTGCATGAGTTACGGTCTAACCACAGTAGGGGGGAGGAGGGCGGCATCGCGTTGGTGAGGAACCGCTAGGTGGAACTCTATGAAACTTCAGGTGGTGATAGGGACGTGCAAGGAGAGTTGGAAGAACGAGGAACCGGAGAAAACGGCGCACCCAAACCCGAGATATTCCAAATTTCGTCTTACAGTGCCTTTGTCCAGGAATCGGGCCATATCTCTGAAGCTGCTGAGGCCACTGGAACGAAAAGTACACCATTAGGAAGCTCTCGTCGAGAAGAACCTGAATCCCGATTTGCGAGAGGGACGGGTGAGCGGTGGTTGGGATATTCGCGTCAACGAGGCGGGGGACGAGGGAGGGATGCGGCTACTTGACACTCGGCAAGGGGAGACTTCATGAAAGGTATGTTCATAAAAAGAAGAATATAACACAATGAAAGGGCCCAACCAGCTAAAGCGGCCCTATGTCGACTCAGTACACCCTATGAGGGGGCTGGGGTGTACGACTGCGGCTGTACTGCCTTCTCAAGTGGGTTGATGTGTGACTGCTACAAGACTGTCGAGTATCATAGAAGGCAGAGGACACCATTCTGTCGACTAGCCGGCTGGTGGGCCGGACTGGGATGGGCTCATCCCTCGAGTTTTCTGGTAAGCGCGAGTATATGAGTCGTGGTGCAGGTGACGGCGAGCGGTAGTACCGGTAGTCATGGAAATCGCGGGAATCACGGCTGCGTGGCCTACCCAAATATGAGTGCTGATGCCTATGACCATCATTGGGTGAACTCTCGAAGTACGAGTGAGACGGCGACCGTGGGCGGCCACGGCCACGAGAGTGAGACCGAGAACGACCGCGAGAGTATCTTGCAGGTAGAGACTGAGGAGGTGAACGAGGGCGGCACAACAAGCCATCACCTGAGCTCGAGGACACAGTATGTGTTCGAGTGGGGCCCTGGGGTTGCACCGGCGCTGAGTGACAACTCGGCCCTTCCACTAGTGAAATCATTTGGGTCTGTGGCATTTGGCTACCCACATCCTCCAGAGATATGAGCCAGCCTGGACTCGAGGGAGGAATTTGAATATCCGTAGACCGATTTCCTAGATCCCAGCTATCCAGACGGTCCTTGAGAGTGCGCCCGGGTACTTCGCGCGGTATCTCTTGTCCTGTAGGGAGTACAACACGACCATTCACTAATAAACATTTTCCTGCAGCCAAATACTCCTTGCACGAATCACAGTTTGCTCGAATATGACCTGACTGGCCACAGAAAAAGCAAAACGAGTACAAACGACAGGGTGAGCGACTGTCCGAGGCGGGTGGTGGCTGCGCGCGCAAATTATGGGCCTCGAGGGGGCCTCGACAAGACTCGAGAAGTGACTTGGCTTGGGAGGCAACTCAAATTATGTCATTGAGGAACCTTCGAAGTTCCTCGGGGCGCCGAAGGAAGCTCGAGGCTTCGGGAGGTTGAATACATGGGGAATTCGGGTCAGGCATGACGTCAGGTAGGGACTCGAGTGATTGTAGCAATGTACGAGGGAATATTCCGAGGGAAAAGATGAACACGAGAGCGAGACTGAGGCTGAAACTGTGAGAGCACGAGCGAAAACTGAGAAAATGAGACCTGAAACTGATGAGAGTAGGGTACCAGACTAAGACAGAAGCCCCTCGCGGTGGGCTCCAGTTGTAGGAAAAGATGACTTGAGACTGGGGGGAGAGTAGAGATGGCCTGAAGGGGAGAGGACTTCCAAAGGGGCTTCTATAGCCTGGTAAGAGAAGCTGTCTGATAACGTCTGAGGCTGTCTGAGGCTGTCTAAACACTGAGAAAGGCCACTCTCGACCTTCTCGAACTCGAAACTCGAAACTCGCGACTCGTAACTCCTTCCTTGATTGTTAGAAAGGTAAGTACAAGCTAGGTAATAAAAAATGCTGACTAAGCAATAAAACCTCGCACTAAAGTAATAAACATATAATAAGTGGAAAAGCAAGTTAGAAATATGAGAAACAAGGATAAAAATGAAATCTCCTGGCAGGGAAAACCCATTCCCTACACCGTGTGACCCTTCCATTGGGGTGGTTTGCGGTTCTCGAGTAACGGACACCTTGTTCCCAGGAGGTAGCAAGTTGGTTGACGAGGGGACATATGTAGTGGTTAAGGTTTTCCAGGGAAGGCTGCCTTGGACCTGGAATGATGCCAGCGAGATACATATTTTCGGGCTTGTATCTCATGTCAAGGGGAAGGTTTAGGCATGCCATTGAAATGATACCCGATGAGGTGTTAGGCCCACGCACACTCATCCCTTCTGGGTTGAAGAAGTCAACATGTAATGCAAATGCATAGCGACCTTCATCGCCCCTATCCACAAAAAGTTGGCCAGCCTTTGGACCACCAAATTCCTGTAAGAATGTTGCTTCAAAAGGAGTCTTGATAAAATGAGGCAGAGGAGAGGTGAGGGACGCAGTGAGGTCATCACATGATGCATCCATCACTGTCTCGAGGTCGCCCCTCATCAGCAAACCAGCGAGATAGTCATTGAAGTCGTGGTAAACGAAGGTCTTCTTCGGCCAATGGGTACCATCAGGTCGAACATTCAGTAATGGCTCACCACAAAGCGTTTCGGGATTTGGATAATGAGTGCAGCATTCAGGATAGGTGTGCACTTTCGAATCTGTTGAATATGACAGTGCATAGGTGCAGTGACAGCTGCACACCGCATAAGTCACTGTTTTGGTCATAATATTGAACTTGTCGAGAGCCGCTTCGATGGTAGGTGGGAGCTGCCGAATGATATTTTCATGGGACATGCTGAGCATCCTGTCGGATTGCTGGAATGCTAAAAACAGCAGTAGAGACAGAGTACTCATGAGGAAGTTGCCATCGTGCTGGCTTACTCCCATCAAGACACTGCACACCACACCAATGAGGACTGCGACCTGGGTGACTATGTCCATACGCTCTATTGGTGGGGTATTTTGATTGTCTATCAAAGAGTGAATGATTTGCATTCCTTAGTGAAGATGATAACACTTACCGATATTGACAATTACTGGCTCTGAATCTTTTGGCAAAGAAAGTGAGGGCCTTGCCTTGACCTCAAGCTCAAGCTGTTCCAGAGTAGCCCCAACTTCCTTCTTGCGAGCATTAATGTAATCAGTCTTCTCACTGATATTCTCCCAGGCAAGATGAAGATGCAGCAGGTCATTGGACACCTCAGCGATGGAAACATCCAAAGGATCCAGTAAGAGACGAAGGCATCGGTTAGCGCCGGCCTCAATATTGGATAATAATTTCAATGCCTTAACAGAACGTGCATAGCCATCCTTCCTGGATATTCAGCAGCCTGCGATCTGGGAAGCAGGGAGAGCAGTGGATTGTGGTACTGATGTGGGAGAACTCCAATAAAGATGGCTAAGGCTTTCAGCAATATCAGCGAAGGGAAGGGGATCCAATGACCCAGCAACAACATCTCTACTTGGACCTGATTCCTGGTATTCAGCCCTGTGAGTTCCAGAGTTTGTTGGCAGGGGATTTCGGGTCCGGCCCATCATCGGTAAGTGTTAGGGCGAGGAGATGGCTGGCGAGGTCATCAGGATGGGTATGATGGGTCTTTTGAGAAGTGGTAAGGGACTGTTCCTCTTGGACACGTTTCAGATGGGCAGGGATCCACCGTGAATCCATGGATATACCGCTGGAATCTTTCTGGATGCACTCTTCGCACTTACACCATTTGAAAATAGTGCGTGATGGAGGCATATTGTAGGTTGGAGTTGATCAGAGTTGTCGGCACATAAAACCTGAGCCTATGTATTAAGCACCGGAGGCCTTTGTTTAACTCATTCTCAAATGAAGACAATTAGTATTGGTGTGGTCGGGAGGGCTATGCCAACAGACCTTGTTTTCGGCATGACGTGACGTGATGGATTGGTATGGTCAGGAGGGCTACACCAGCAGACCTTTTTTTGGCATGACATGACGTGATGGATCGGTGTGGTTGGGAGGGCTACAACAGACCTTGTTTTTGGCATGACGTGATGTGATGGACAGGACGCAACTGCCAGCTGAACAAAGGCAAAGACAAAGACAATTAGCATCAAAGGTGATTACGCATGGTTTTGCAAACAGACCTTGATGTGGACTTCGTATGACAATATTGCCCGCCTACTCATCTGAGCACAAGGTAGAAGAAATGGCAGGGCATTGTCAGAACCAGACGGCACAACTACTTTGCCAAATCTGCACAACTGATCCGCACACAGTCATTGGTTAATGGCAGTTAATTGACAGTCACAGGGATATCGAATAAAATTATCTATCAGGTGCTCGCATCCTCCCTCACAAGAGCTCCCCAGCTCTGCAAAATGGCAGCCATCATCGACCCACAAACTATGATAACTGTCACCCCCAAGAGGGAGTTGGGAGGGAGAAGCCAGTCAGCAATGTCAATCACAGCTGCAAGACCGAGTAACATTATGATGCTGAATAGGAGAATAACAATCACAAAGCACTGGGGTGGATCTGGCACCCGGCACTTAGGTGAATGTTGCACACAGTGATTCTCCCTGTGCAAGTGGAGGGTAGCCTATAATATCGTCAAGCTTGGAATCACTGGGACTGCAGGGACTCACGCGTGTATTTTGCTGCATGACTTGGAGGCCGGGAGACGTTTCAAGGTCCAATTTAATACCCTGAGGATATGTAGCGATGGCAACAACTTATTGTTGTTCAGGTAACGATAAGCAGTTTTCATATTTATCTCAAGGCAATAATAACACAGGTAGGTGGAAAAAATGGGTCTAAGAAGGCAATAATATCAAGATACTGACACGAGTAGGTGGAAAAATGGGCCTAGGATTTTTTTTTTACAACTGAGACTGGGACTGCTCCCATGCACCAGGCATGAGCTTGGAGGATCGGTCAGAGTACAGGGTTGCAGGCACAACTATGTAAGAGTCATGCTGTATCTTGGACTCAATGAACAAGCAACTATCAAAGTAAAGAAACACTGACTGGATGCATTTCTGCGAGTGGCCGTTCTATGATATTTAGTGTGAAGTCAACAGCCTCCGAAAGCCCCCTTTCTAGCTGGTTAGAGAGACTAGCATCCAGCTGACAAGCATACTTCTTCACATGGTATCAAACTGCCTTGTGAATGCTCTCCTTCAATCTGGGGGGAATATGGGAACCCAACGGTGGGTACAGGGACTGAGACTGGGGAACAATGAGATGAGATCGATTGGGGAGCTGGAGTCATGTTGATCACATTATTTCAGTCAGATCATTTGCACAGTTCCAAAAAGGATTGTCTCTCACCTACAGGCTCTGTTCGATTGCCATAATCAACTGCCTCAAAGGCATTGTCCAAAATCACTGCATTTTGACAAGTAAGGCGGGATGGGCTAGAAGTTGCATTTTGAGAAATAAGTGACAAGTCATCTTCTAGCAGGGGAGATGGAGAAGCGGGGATGGACTTTGTTGCATCATTCCCACCTACATAACAAGGAGCTGTAAAATATGGAGGGCAAAGAGCAATTGCTTCATACCTGTTGATTGCGCATGAAAAGATTTCATAGGCAATAAGCAGTCCACAGCAGTGTGGAAGCTCAAGTCCTATGGACGATTGTCATGCCATGGAATGGCGATCCTGATGGCTTGCATACCTCACTTGTTGAACCAGAGTTGTTCCAGATCATAGCCTTGCTACGAGTGATGTGGGTAGATGAGGATGGAGACGCATGGTTTCCTGATCGAGACCAGTAAGGTTGAAATCTAGAAGCGTCACGCGAGCGTTTTGCACGAGGGGAGGTGGAATCAGATTTCATGGTGTTCTGGAATTGTGTGGACAGGTCATCGTGTTATAACGGGACGGAAGGCAAAACAAATTGATGAACTACTCACCGGTGCTATGAAACAAGACAAAAACGCTGAGATCAGCCACAGTCCGACAATAAGTTCATCCACAGAAATGGCCACGTTAGGCCCGATTAATGGCCTGAACTTTGCATTGATTAAGTCATTGACTCGAAACGAACAACACTCACTAAAACAGTGCAAGAAAAATGGCCAGGTGACAATAGGTTCATACAATGAGTGTTATGGTTCACACCTTGGCATGGGACTTTCTTTCCCTTTATGACTGCTTGGTCCTGTTGATCTTGTTCTATGCATTTCTTTCTTGTTCCTTTGACTCATGCTTTGGCTCGGCCAATAGCGATATCTTCTCTTTACACATGTTCAACACATGTAGGACTCTGGCCAATGGCCTTTATCCCTTAGCTACATGAGGTCGCCTTGAGGCCTCTCCCTCTGTACTATATATAGTCGCCTCTAGTCTAGGGAAGACCCTCAGACTAGAGCTGCCCAATCTACTGGCTAGTTCCTCAGAACTTCGAACTTGAGCTTCCCAGCTCTCACTCAGAACTACGACAAATCCTTCAGACAGAAGGTTACGATCGTTGCATCATAGAACAATTACTTGGGCTCGACCTACGTTACAGACTTCGGTCTTAGCGTAACAAAAGCTCTAGTCTACACCCCGGCCATTGTGCCCGACTGTCCGCTGTTTAGTGAGACACCATTTTCCCTCGAAGGAACAGATTGTGGGCAAGCCCACTCAAACCACGTGAACCCGAACCAGAGTCATCAAGCTCTGACACCGAACATAGTGCCATTGAAGCACATACCCTGACTGACCCGAACCCCTCACCATCTGAGGACGATACCGGCTTCCTCCAAAACACTCTCCAGAACGTACTATCCTCTTTGGGATCACCCCATCCCCTCACCTCTCAACCCCGCCTTAAACCAGGAAGCCCGTTCACTATGTCAGGATCCGGATCTGGCCTTGGCCTTGGATCAAAGGGTGGAGCCCTCGCTGCTCCAACCCGACCCACCGAACTAAAGATCGGCACGCCGTTTGAATATGACGGTAGCCACGAAACTGCTATGTCTTGGCTGTATTCAGTCAAGGCATACCTGTTAATCAACCAGGACATCTACGACAACGACGATAAATGTGTCACGTACAGTGAGCAACAAAAACGTTGCAATGTTTGCAACATTTTGATTGTGTGTAAGATAGCTTGGGATTGGGTGTGGCTGTGCTAATGCCATAGGGAGGACAATTGTAGCCCTTGGTCCCAGCTTTCTATTGGCAGTCTTCCCAAGCTCAGGAGTGAAGTGGCTGTGATGGTATGGGCCAATTACTAAGGCCTATGCATTGCAACGTTTTTGTTGCTGACATCATGGTGGATGCAATCTACAGTGTGGAGTATGTATTCATGGCAGGAATGCCAGCTATTGCTTACATAATATATCACATGATCAATCCAATGATTTGTCACCATGTAAACAAAGCCAAACATTGAACTTGCATCATTTATCCTCTATCCTGTACCACAACTCCAAAAACTGCCTATCTGGCTCATCAGGGTTACTCTCTCAGGGAAATGTCAGCAAAATCTGGTCCTCACAGCACTACCATGAGTAGGGTGTATGGCCAGCACCATTTGTTCCTTAAAAAACTCACCCCTGTGCTGTTTCCCCCACTAATGCCTGAGGGGTCCTGATGCTAATCTATACTGGGAAAGCTGGAAATTCCATGGAGGTCAGTATGTCACTTCAGGACATGAAGAGTGAACTAATATGCTCCCAACTAATGTATTTCTACCAAAGAGAAGCTGGCACCAAGGTTGGGTTGAGGCATAGCCTCCTTTTCACACCAGGTGTCATCAAGGGTCAGCAAGAATATGCCCTGTACTGAACTGTGGATGTCTGGGAAAGGAACATTTGGTCATTAGTGACCAATGGAAACACTGAGGGACATATTGCAGCAAGGAATTTGCACCCTGGAAGCCCAGTAGGCTATCCCACCCATGTCCACCTAGGTTGCAAAGGAGGCTATGCCTCAACCCAACCTTGGTGCCAGCTTCTCTTTGGTAGAAATACATTAGTTGGGAGCATATTAGTTCACTCTTCATGTCCTGAAGTGACAGACTGACCTCCATGGAATTTCCAGCTTTCCCAGTATAGATTAGCATCAGGACCCCTCAGGCATTAGTGGGGGAAACAGCACAGGGGTGAGTTTTTTAAGGAACAAATGGTGCTGGCCATACACCCTACTCATGGTAGTGCTGTGAGGACCAGATTTTGCTGACATTTCCCTGAGAGAGTAACCCTGATGAGCCAGATAGGCAGTTTTTGGAGTTGTGGTACAGGATAGAGGATAAATGATGCAAGTTCAATGTTTGGCTTTGTTTACATGGTGACAAATCATTGGATTGATCATGTGATATATTATGTAAGCAATAGCTGGCATTCCTGCCATGAATACATACTCCACACTGTAGATTGCATCCACCATGATGTCAGCAACAAAAACGTTGCAATGCATAGGCCTTAGTAATTGGCCCATACCATCACAGCCACTTCACTCCTGAGCTTGGGAAGACTGCCAATAGAAAGCTGGGACCAAGGGCTACAATTGTCCTCCCTATGGCATTAGCACAGCCACACCCAATCCCAAGCTATCTTACACACAATCAAAATGTTGCAAACATTGCAACGTTTTTGTTGCTCACTGTATGCCCTCTCTCATATGAAGAAGGGGGTAGCCCAAGCATGGGCAACGACTTTCTACCAGGCGGCCCTGGAGAAACAGAATCCCAGCTTTGGGACAATGAGAGACTTCGAGAAAGACTTCAAGGCGGCTTTTACCCCAGCAGACACCGCTGGAGCTGCCATTGCCAAGATCAGGACCCTGAAACAAAAAGGGTCAATTGAAGAGTATATCTCTGAATTTCGAACCGCCGCTGCTCGCAGTGGCATTAAAGAAGATGCCGCCCTCGTTGAGTTCTTTGCCACAGGACTCAAACCGGCACTCGTCCACCGTATCTACGGAATGGACAAAGTACCAACGAAAATCGAAGAATGGTATGAAAAAGCCATGCATTTCGAGAACCAATGGCAAAAAGCTCATGCCATCACCGGAAGAGTTGACAACAAGGGAAAGGGAAAATCTTACCCCCGACCCCAATTCCAACGACAGGAAGAGAGAGACCCCAACGCTATGGATGTTGACGCAGTTAAACTCTCTAAAGAAGAAAGAGATCGCCATCTCAAAAATGGCTTGTGCTTTGGGTGTGGAGAGAAAGGACACATGTCCCGAAACCGCCCCAGCCAGAACAAGACCCCTGCTAAAAAGGTAAAGCAGGTGAAGAAAGAAGACTCTGACGATGAAGATGAGGCCTCTGTGGCCTTGGTCAAATTGACCAAACTCCTCGGAAAGGGTTTTTGAAAGGGGAACCAGAGTTGACGCCTGGAACCCCTGGACACTATATCTCGTATGTGGCTTCTCCTGTAAAAGTATCTTCTCTCCCTGAGAGAGTTATGAAAATTCCTATTTCCATTTTCACGAGAGCCACTGGAGAACAAGTCATCAACACCACCGCCCTAGTAGATTCTGGGGCAGAAATATCCTGCATCGACTGGACGTTCATCTGAAGAAACAGACTCCCCACCGAACGACTCCCCCGACCTGTTTCGGTCACCAACGCCGATGGATCCCCAAATGAAAAGGGACGAATCCTGTTCACTGCCACCTTGTTTGTCAAAATACAAGGAATAATGCACAAAGAAAAGTTCTATGTAATGAACTGTGGGTCGGAAAATGCCATCCTCGGCATCCCGTGGTTGCAGAAGAACAACCCCACAGTAAACTGGCGAAGCGGAACGTTGACCATCGACGAATCAACTAACGTCACTGCGCTCCGAATCCCTACTCCTCCACCTGAGGAGTTCCCTGAAGAATCCCTCCTCGAACCCCTTGAAAGAAAAGGAGTCAATGTCTACCTTGACCACGAAGAACCCGATGCCTTCACGACCAGAGCATACAACTGTATGTTCATAAACCGCTTCACAAAGGCTGCCACCCTGATCGCCCCGAACAACAAATGGGTGAGAAAACTCAATCTGGCAACAGAGCTTGCCCAAAAAGAGGAAAAGAACAAACCGAAGGCGGTTCTTCCCTTGGAGTTTGCTGAGTTTGCCTCAGTATTTGAGAAACCCACAGATGGAACCCTTCCCCCCATACGGCCCTACGATCACCCGATCAACTTGGTCGAAGATTTTGTACCGAAGGTGGCTAAGGCCTACCCGTTAACACCTTCTGAACAACTTGCAGCCGAGAAGTTCGTTGAAGAAAACCTCCGAGAAGGGAAGATTAGACCATCAAACTCCCCCCAAGCGGCACCCTTCTTCTTTGTAGGAAAGAAGGATGGCAGTCTCAGACCATGCCAAGATTATCGGTACCTAAACAAACACACGGTCAAGGATGCCTACCCCCTACCATTGATATCTGATCTGGTAGACAAGTTGAAGGGAGCCTCTGTCTTCACAAAGATGGATGTCCGATCTGGGTATAACAATGTTCGGATCAAGGAAGGAGACCAGTGGAAGGCAGCGTTCATTACACACAAGGGACTCTTCGAACCAACCGTAATGTTCTTTGGGTTGTGCAACTCCCCCACGACCTTCCAACGGTTCATGAATGACTCCTTCCGAGATCTCATCGCAGAAGGATGGCTGGTCGTTTACATGGATGACCTCCTCATCTTCTCAAACGATCCGGAAGAACACCGACTCAGGACTCTACGAGTCCTCCAACGGATGAAGGAGCTCTCTCTACCACTAAAGTTGGAGAAGTGCCACTTCAACCTCTCTGAGGTGGAATACCTTGGAATGATTATAAAACAGGATACTGTCGCCATGGACCCTGTCAAGGTCCAAGGAATTGCTGACTGGCCGACCCCCACGAAGGTCAAAGATGTTCGCTCTTTCTTAGGGTTTGCAAACTTCTACCGAAGATTTGTCCCGTTCTACTCTGACATCGCCTGACCCCTTATTGACCTTACGAAGAAAAATGCGACTTGGGACTGGTCTAAGAGGGCTGACACTGCCTTCCAAACCCTGAAGAAGGTTTTCATGAAAGAACTGGTCTTACTCATGCCCGACCCCTCGAAACCATTCACAATTTCCACTGATGCCTCCAAATATGCCACCGGAGGCATCCTCATGCAGGAAGACTCAAATGGGCAATGCCACCCCTGCACCTTTATCTCTCAGTCGTTTAACCCCGCTGAGAGAAATTATGACATATACGACAGAGAACTGTTGGGGGTTATTCGCGCCCTCAAGACCTGGAGACACTACCTCCAGGGAACCCCCACCCCTGTACAAGTTCTCACTGATCACAAGAACTTGACCTACTTCCGTCAACCCCCAAAACCTAAACCGCCGCCAGGCACGCTGGCTCCTTGACCTAGCCGACTTCGACCTCTCCTTCACACATGTGCCAGGAAAGGAACTCTGTGCACCTGATGCACTCTCTCGTCACCCTGACCACATCACCACCGACGAAACTGATAATGAAGGGGTTACACTCCTACCCCAAACCTTGTTTGTAACATCATCGACACTGCCCTCTCTTCAAAACTCGCTGAGTCATCGGTCACTGACCCTGTGGTCCTCACTGCCCTACAAGCTATTGAAGGGGTAGACATGCCCCTCCCGTTCAAGTCAAACCTCTCCGATTGGCGCCTTGAAGAAGGGATTCTCTTCTACAAAGAACGAGCCTACGTTCCTAACAACCCTACCCTCTGCCGACAAATTGTTGCCCAACATCACGATC
>JANFAE010000547.1:0-62768 GCA_024613145.1 Pisolithus marmoratus | reverse complement strand
TGCTGGCTGAGAAACATGCGACTCTTACAAATAAATCTCGGAAACTCATCATTACAGCTAAGTTCAAAATGTTAGACCGGTTTCGTTGTGCTTACCTTGCATCTTGGTTTACATAGCAAGGGGTAGATGCATGCATATGGGTCGACCCCGACCAATGACCAATCGATCCATCTTTCGAACTCCGCCCAGCTGGCTTCCGCGTGCGATGTAGCACTGGCGGCCCCAAACCCGATCAAATACCACAACCACGATGAATTTACAAGCTACATACGGCCGGTACAACATGGACACCCCAAGAACATACATACTACAATGAGTCATATTTCCGTGCATACTACAAACTAGTCTGCAATTCAAATGCTGGGTTTCCAACCTAGACACGAGGAAATTTGATAAGACTTGTGAGGTCTATACACGCTGGGTCATTGCTGACCCATAAAACATAGACCGGGAAGTCCATAGAGAGAAACATCCACGTATCTATCTAGGTGGGATCGTACCACCCACGATATCAGCTACCCAAGGAACGATCGAAGGTGCTTTCCCAATTTGATGTGGCGCGTTTTACGAATCCGAAACCATGCAATCACCGAAAAGGTATCAGAATGCAACAGAAAATTCTTCTTCGTGGTGAGTTATATTTAGGTATTCTTTGCAGACATTGATGTAAGTCTATCGGAATATGTTGCTGATTAACCCTAGTTCAGATTGTACACAGGCAGCGGCTTACCTCGCAAACATTCATGTGTGCTGCAAGTGCTCCCCTCCTCGTGGTAAGTCTGTCCGCACCACATACATTGCAATTTGACCTGCAGATGGCGCTCTAAGATGTGTCGAGCGACGTTTCCCCAACGTGTTTCCTTCCCACACCCCGGCCAGGGGCATGGAGCCTGGACACGATGGTTGTGGATATGTCCATGTAGGCGAAGGTGTTGCATAAATAGAAGCAGTTGTACTCTCCACAGGTGTCGTACATCCATCTCTGAAGGGACATGTGTAGGTTCCCAATGGACTGCCAACAAGAAAGACTGGCTGGAACCAATGTACAGTCATATCGTTTGCTGATAAGAATCGTAAAATGTTAGGTGAGCTCTTGCGAAATTCGACGCTGGGACGTTTCTAATGCGCACCGTGGTTGGTCATGAGTAGCAGTTCTTGGGAGGAAGGGGGAACCATGTTTCTTACCGCTTCCATACTAGCTGTATTAAGCCCGAGCGCTAAGGTGGGAGGGGGTTGATAAACTCAGGGCATGGCAGATTGTATTATGTGTATAATGCAATCCCCGGACCTGACTTTTCTCGGTTGTAGATGGAGTACGCACACGTCCATCTCATGTTGGTCGAATGCCGTCCGGGTGGGGTATATTTCCGGGGGCTACATGGAGTGTGCTTAGTCCCATCAGGGGAATTTACCCAGGGTTGCTGTGAGTTTGTTGGACAGGGTCTGAGGTGGTGTCCCGTCTGTTCGGACTGTAAAGCGAAGCCCAGCATTACGCCATGCCTGCCTTAGAGGGAAGAATCTCGTCGACCGTATTATCTTCCAGTATGTTTTATCCTACAGGAGGACATCCAATAACTGAACAGCTTACACTGATAGTCGCTTGTCCAGATCCACAGTGAGGGTGTGTCCGCATTTGAGACACATAGCCCCCGTGATGTCCCGGCATAATCTTGAACGGGACCCCTCCCCTAGATGTCATGTTTCCATCAGTTTCCGTTTCCCCAGCTTCGGCCGCGTTTCAAAAACGGATATTGTCAATCGAAGCGTTGAGAAGGCATTTCACATCTGTCAATCGCGAGATACAAAACACCCACCACGTGGTGTGGCGACCATCTAGGAGTGGCACGACACACGACAACCCCCCTGAACTGGGTGGGTTGGGAAGACTCCTCAGCAGGCGAAGCGTGCCGGAAGGCCTGGAGCATCCCGGAGACCGAACATCCCATACATCCACTGTTCCATTACGTCGGCCTGTATAGACGTGTGTACCAGCTGTAGACCAACATGCCTGTAAATGCAATCAAAAATACCCAGTATGACATATCGGCTCCACGGCGTTCAGAAACATGGGTCCACGGCGGTGTTTTTTTTTTTCACTCATCCACAATCTTTCGACCTCTCGACCTGGGGTATTGGCTCGCTTATCCCACAGCATAATCCGGTTATTGATCACAGCAATTATCAGAATGTCCGGAGAAAACGCTGCGCTACTTTCCGGATTTAACAGAGGCGGTGCACTCTTAGGTGGGGCGACAGTAGAACTTTGCGACAGCCTACCACCTGCCAGAGCTGCTGATTCGGGAGCCGGGATTTTGTGTCTGGGACAGCAAGACTGGCATGCTCACTCAGACTCCTTCTGAGGATTCACAGCTCGGTCCGCACTACTGCTGTCCATCGGAGAAGTATTGTCTACTTCTTCCGTCGGCATTCGGTTCATCGTTGAATAGAGGATCGAAAGATGAGTCTGATTTAGTGTCGGTCTCTAAGTCAACTGATCCGAGATGGGATTCTGATTCGGGAACATGCTCGGGACGTGTGGCCACTGGATTTCATGTATTCGTCTCCCGTTGTCAGCCGGGGATATGGGAAATGTGTCCGCATCTGCCATAGAATCGTCGCTCTTTGTTCTTGTAGCTCATGAAAGCAGAAGAAGGAGGGTGATCATCCCATTCTCCAGCTGTGGCTGCAGAGAATATGGAACTGAAACATTGAGTGGATGATTTAGCAATCTCACGGCGATAGCGACAGCTGTGCGCCGTGAGCACTGAATTTTCAGACCACTAGGCCAGTATTTAGGTCCCCACAGCATGGCACTCGCGATGAAGAGGCTCTTGAGTGACGACATCGCTTCGCCATCCTAACTCGCACTGAATAAACCCTTCTCATCATGATCCATCGACGACGTGAAATAGGCCTACGATGACCGCGTAGTACATGAATCAGCCTTCGAGGGTTGCACTTACAGTGAAAAGGTTGATATGGCCGGGCCGCGCATTGGACTAAGGGTCAGTGGTTTTTTGGCCAAGGCAATATTCCGCCCAGAGCTCACAGGCCGTCGGAGAGTACATAGTCAGGCTGTAAACTGGCGACAACAAAGACACCCCCCCCCCCCCCCCCCCCCCCCCCCCCCCCCAGCAGTCAGATACTCAGCCTGAAGGCCTAGATAGTCCAGGTTCCCCACCGGCATCGTATCTGACCAGCCTTCATGTTACCCTCGACGACGTTGCAATGATGCTGAAGGGCAGCCAGGGTAACCCCGCCACCAATGGAAGCAAAAATATCATGGTCGCGAACATAGCCGTCCTCTGAGCTAGTGAGGAGGTGTGATGCAGTGCAAAATGAGGAAGCCATAGCGTGAGTGGGTACAGGGTAGGAATGGCACAGACGGCCTCGATGGTGAACGACCGAGTTAGTTTACTGGGGAGGAATAGCAAACCTCGTTTGCGGACCTCCGCTAGCAAGGGCGGATTGAGGTCTTAGGGAAACTCTTTAGCGACACGAAAGAAATAACAATTGGCATGGATCAGTGTCCACGATCATACATCATGTGCTGTACCTTCGGTTGTAGGAGACCGGGGCTGATGGTTGGTGGTGCCAGCGAGGAAGGGACTGGGTCCGCATCTATGGTAGTTCTGTGGCTTGTCTCGTCTTTGTCGTCGTCGTCCGAATCGTCAGGTGATTCCTGGTCCAGACGGAAATGAGTGGGGGCACTAGCACGACTGTCGTAGTACGTGACACGCTTTCTCCACCTCGGATGTGTCTTCACGTCGTGCTCGAGGGCACTGAGGTCCTGTCTATTGCATTATGGCATTGTCCGCCGTCCGCGTCGGTAGTATGAGTTTCGAATTCGAGGGCATCTATAGTTTCCCCTTCATTGTGTGCTATAGCCTTGAAGCACACGTCCCAAGTTCACGCAAAGTACTCTTCCTCAATCATCAAGATGGTGATGGCAGACCTCTGACAAAGGCTCAATGCCACCTTTCTGTCTCTCAAGGGGGCCCCCGTGGTAGACGAGAGGTGACTCCCAGGTCGCAATGTTCAGTCCGTGTCCTCTAATAATATTCACGATCTAGGTCCTACTGACACTACACTCAAACAAATCATCACCACCACCCTGCTCAAGGCTGATGTCAATGTCAGGCTCGTCGCCTCCTTGAGGCAAGAGGTCGGGATCAAGGTGAAGGGTGGCTCTCGATGGCCCAGATAAATTAAAGGATTCCAACAAGAAGACTCTGCAGAAGGCATATTTCAGTCTATAAACCGGAGAAGGATCAGCCCAATGTTATCATGGTTGTCGGTCTCCAAGTGCATCGTCTCGTATCGCAGTTACAAACCTGTGTCGTAGTCCCACCTAGGAGAATGGCAAGACTATGACCTGCACAAAACTCACTGTGTATTGCTAGAAACGAAGTTTCAAATCCTGTATAGTCTGCGTGGATATGTTTCGTGCTGGTGCATTTGACGCCACAGTCCATGACTAAGGCAGAAGTGACCTATTTCGGTGTTGCAAAATGTAAGAAGGAATGACTTGATGTCATTATTGTCGATATGTCTGGCCATCATAAACAGGAGTCAGAGCTCTTCCAGGAAATGGTGAAAAATTAGTGCAGGCCGTAATCGCGAATATGACCATCCTCATTCTCGACGCTAATATATAGGTGAATTTATGGGTTGTTCTGTATTTAGTCCCATACGAAAGTAGAACCACCTCAGACATTTGCCGCTACATGCGCACGGCTGAGGTGGGCATAATGTTTTTCTTCTCTCCATACATGCGTACCCGAGCTCATATATTACCTTAGTTCTTGTATAGGTAATGCTATAGACGTTTGCTGCTACACGCGCATGACTGAGTTCTTGTATACGTCCGAAGCAAATCCCCTAAAGTAGTAAGTCTAGGGGTCATACATGTCCGTTTACTGTGACTCTTTTCCTTGCACACACTTGCAGATTGACACAGCTCGTTGAACAAAGTTTTTATCTAGAAATGAAACCTTCAGACGCAGGCGTATCAGTGACTCCCAGGATGATGGAAACAAACGTTTGTTTTCCTTTGATCTGTCAATTCTGGTATTTATGGCGGACACAGGCGAAAAGGGGAGAGGGCAAAAGAGGGCTTATTTGGGGCGATGATACGGCTGGCACTCCATCTCCCGACGATACCTTCCAAGAAATAAAAACCACTCGAGGCCGAGTATCTTGTCGGCAGGGAGGCGCGGCAAGAATTGCTCGCGAAGCTCCGGGTGGATAACGAGAAGCTCAGGATTCGTGATGAGGAGCGCAAGATTCGTGCTGAGGAGCGCAGGATTCGTGCTGAGGAGCGCAGGATTCGTGCTGAGGAGCGCAAGATTCGTGCTGAGGAGCGCAAGATTCGTGATGAGGAACTCAAAATTCATGATGAGGAGCGCAGAGTTTATATGGAGGAGCTCGAGGAACGATCGGTCGCCATTCAGGAGCTCAAAGAGCTATTTGACACCCTTAAGCGTGGCATACATTCTCTGAATATGGTGCGACAACCTTCCTCCATGTTTCGTGCTCACCTGATGCATGTTAATTGCCAGGCGACCATGGCCCTAACAGGACACCGCCTGCCCCGTCCCATGCGCGGAGCTCATGGCAGGTCAGATCTGTGACCAGCTCTCGACGCATCGTCTCTTGTTCCTTCATTACTTCCCACGACCACCTTGATGCCTCAGACATCGAGCAATACGAGGACATCTCTTCTTCCTCATGCATTCTCCTTCGAACTCGGCGTGTATACCTACCTTTACCCTGTCCTTGACTCAATGGCCATCTTTGTATTTACTTCAGATCACAAAGCTCAGAATCGCCTAGATATTCAAAATTGTCTGTCCGTGGCTACGCGATCCTATCCATAGACTTACCACTCACCGCTCGGCTCCAGTGCCACTCCCAATGTAGGATAAGGGAGGACACATCGGAACACCCTCAGACTGAGGCAGCATGCAATGCCATGCCTGAGTACTGAGTGTTGATGAGTTCCCCCACTGACTGCCACGACTTGTTCACACTCTTTTCACCGCGTGCGTCGTGACGAAGTAAATGACCCTTGTTGTACCTGCACGCCATGGACAACTCCAGGGTCGCAGCAGATGTCCATTTATTTCTGGGATGGACCGAACGAGACGCGTTCGACGATAACCAGCGCCACGAACAAGTTGAAGATGGATTAATCAAGCGACCTGCAATTTCCAGGCTCACACTGGCATCTATCTAGGAGACATCGCCTCGCCAACGAATATTTCAACGTTGACGATGGTTTATGAGCTCTCGTCTTCAGGTACTGGACCAAGTTCACTTTGTACCCTGCATGCCCACGAATAGATAATAGTACACAATCTTACTGACCGTCTATTCTAAGCAACTTGCTTGCTCATCTTCACGTCGCAGCCTATACCCGCCTCTCACTTACGCTGAACGAACAGGGGAAACCCTGTGGTCTCACAAAGCAGCCATGCACCCCAGATTGACCCGGCAGAGTGCCCCATGCCTTTAGATCCACTTCCGACGGTACCCCCCAAAACGACCGTCAGCCTCATCTGTCCCCACACGGATCTGCAGAACGGCCCTCAGAACCCTCTTCCCACAGAACCGTCGAACCATGCGAGGCACTATCTTCTGCGTTTAGAAATCCCCGTCACACCAATGCTTCCTGCTCACTTTGTGGGCATCGGTCCATATCCTCTTCTGGGCTCACGAAGTCCTGGGAAGCGTCTTCCTCTCCCACCAGGCAGGAAAGATTTCGCCAATACGCTGTTCACTGGTCATGAGGGTGTAGTAAAAGTGATCACTTACTACAGTTTCCTTAGACTTGCGTTGCTGGTAGGTAAGCCATCTGAGGACGTGAATTACTACCTCACTAAACTTTCAAATAGGCGATGTAACTCGCAATACCAGTCAACGAACAAGTTATCGTCGGTTCGCAGGCGCCTTTGTGACGAATAAGTTCCCGACGCTGCTGAGGAGCGATTATAAAACAAGAGGAACGTAGCGACTCGTACGCGTGCGCTGCATTATCCTCGGTTCCCAGTGGCAGTCTCCCATTTTTGCTCCCGCCACTCCCCATGCGAGTGACGAATCACTTTAGCCTTTCGAAGCTTTCGTTGAGGACGTGGACACCTGAGATCACAATAAACAACATGTTTGAATATAAGCATGAGGACAACGTACAGGTGCTGCGCGTGCTCTAATGACAGCCCATATTTGGTGGAGGTCGTTGTAGTGGGAGAGCGTAAATTCTTCAGGTTTGTCATGGGCCTCTCGCAACAATTTCAATACCCGGTTAGTCTGATCTTCATTGAGTCCAGATTCCATGACAAACGCGGAAACCTCATAATCGATAGATGTGCGAAAGGGATACCATGGATCACGATCGCAATCTGGGGCTGGGAGCTGGCAGGAACCTTCGCTGGTGAGCTCGGGAAGGTGTGACGCCTTGGGTGGACGCGGGCTGTGGGGAATTCGTATGTCGCCCGTTTCATGCTGTGATGTACCTAGGAAAGAAAGAAAAGCAGAATTAGGGTACAATTGACCCACGAAAACCGCACCCTGACCATGGTTTCTATTCATACCCAAGGACTCCACATCATTGGGCACATGTGGATTGTCACAAACTGATGAACCTCGACTGAGCCCGTGCCAGCGGCGCGACAAAGAACATACCTTCTTGTGCAGGTGGGGCTGTGCTTAGACCAGTAGTATGTTCTTTCTGTGCGCGAAAACTCGGCTCAGTTGTAGCCGCTTGCTACCAAAAGTTAAGGACCCCGCCTTGGCGGGTAGCAGAAAGGTACTCCATATGCCTGTCAATTCAATGGATAGTTTACTTGATACTGTAATTGAGTTACACTCATAAATCCACTTCTCACCAGGAGTGTCGGGGATGGCATCACCACATCCACAATCACGGCAAGTCCAAACTGCCTGAAGTTACCACCTTACACAGAGACACCACCCCTCCCTACTACGTCCAAGAGACATCAACGTCCCCATTCAAATCCACCGCTGCAGCCGTCACAACCAACTCCCCAATTGCCCCATTGTATACCCACCCATTCACCACTTCTCCCTGCACAACCACATTCTCTGGTTCCTTCCCGACTCCGAGTACGACGATCGTCTCTAACTTCTGTTCGATGTTATATGCCCCCCATTGTGTCTTGACATTCAGTGATCCCTCGGACGCCTCAAAAACCAACCGCCTCGCCAGCGTACTGTTTGAACTGCTGCCAGCGGCACCCATAGCGTCAAACTCTCCATCTCCTGCATCCACGAATGCGTCTCCACAAGCCTGTCCATCCCCATCAAGCGAGACGAGTAGTGCATACGGACCATTCATCGTTTCGTAGATCGTGTATCCTGGTTGATCGTACAAGAGCAAGATAGATCCTCCGCGGATGTGGACGTTGATATGGCTGATGGGGGCTTGGAGGGTTACCGTCGTTGATTGATTTGACGTGTTAGCAGGAGAAACAGGAACCGGTGCATGTGTCCACCAGTCTCGCCATATAACATCCCCACGACCAGGGAGTATGCCTACAACAACACAACGACGCATGCAGCACGTGAGCGACACATTCCACACATGTAGACACAGTAACTGAGGAAGGATGACATACCTTCGACAGTCGTCTGCCCGGGTTCAAGAACGGGTGTCACAAGGATATCCTTCCCAACGAGCCACTGCCGATCAGCGGTGAAAAGGTCTGGTTCATCTGGGAACTCATAGAACAAAGCGCGGACCGGTGGTAAACCAGCCGTAGATGCATTCGCAAAAAGGGTATACTACGATCATCACGGTAAGCACACATAGAAAGATCCTCATCAATGTACGGTCGGGTCATGGAAGTGAGAATACGCACCCAATATGGCAGTAATGAGTACCGTGCCTGCATAGCTATCTTTGACGCGTTTGCAACGCTATCCCATCGATACGGCTCCTGGGGCAGCGCGCCATACGTATTATGATTCCTGTAAAACGGCATGAAGGCAGACAGTTGCATCCACCGATTACACAGCTCTTCATCCGTGTTTCCCTCTAATGGTTTCCGTTACGGGTGAATTGTCAGCATGATGGGAAGAACGAGGGGGAAAGGGACACGTACGAAATCCGCATGTATCAGCGCCTACCATAGGAATTTGGTATATCTGGAACTGGAGCACGCCCTGGATATTGAAATACATATATTCCCACTTGCTGTAGTTGTCCCCGAGCTGTGAGACAGAATCGCGTCAGTCCTCGGTCACCTGCCACGATAATTCCCCACAGGGCGAGTAGAACGCAAACGAAACAAGAAACCGGACCCACCCAATGTCCTGCCCATCGTCCTTGGCTCACGAACGTCGACCTTCCGATGATAAAAGGCCTCTTTCCCGGCCTGACCTTCTGCAACGCCACATATGTCACATGAGCTTCCATCGTTCCGAATAGGTTGTGCACGTCCAGTTCGAGGAAGCCACCTGTATGCGTCGCGTTCGTGGCAACCGTGTGCTCCGAGAGAGCACCGAAACCTGTACACGACAGGCAGTGAAGTCTTTTAGAACGAGAATATCGAGCCAGCGAGGGAACGGACCGTTATGTATTGCATAGGGTGGATATGTCACATTGATACCCGTTTTCCCCACCTGCACCGATGCCAGTGCCAACACTCCTCCGAGCCCTTCTCCTCGCATTGTCCCTCGGGGCCACACTCGTCCCACTGCCAGTCGCATCCGAACAGGAATATGTTGAGGCCCCATTAACAGTGATATTCCCGCTCGGGCCTGAAACCGTCTCATTATAGCTGTGCAATTTGAACCAACCATCGCATTAGTCAGTGACTCGGGCTAGGGTAGGCACGTACCATTCAGGATATCCAGTCACCACCACATCCGCGAGACTCAACGGAGCGAGTGCTGAAAGATTCGCACCTGTACCGCTGCATCCATATATCTCATCAGCCCACTCAGTTCAACTCACAGCCTCAACAAGGACACGGATTGACCCGCCGAGAGAAAAAGAAAACGTACCACGAATATCCACAAAAGGAGCTCGCCTCGTTCATGTCGAGCCATATCCCACTAAACTCAACACCACCATTTGTACTCCAATTCATCAACGCCTCAGTCCACCATTCTTGTGCACTGTCGGCGAACCAGTCCGGGAAGACCTGTTGGTGGGGACACCATCCATTACCCACGAAGATGAGGGGAGGTGAGAAGCAAGAAAAGAATAAACGAGAGCAAAAAACGTACGGTGTACCCAGGCCACACTTGTCCGATATACGGAGATCCATCTGGGTTCTTTATAAAAACATCCCTAGAATCCAAGTTCATTCCGTCCGGTGAGAAGGTGAGACGGTACGTACATCTCCGAACCTCTCGTGAATGGGTCGTACTACAAAACGAGAAGCGTGAATTCGATGGAATCTTTGAAGGGAGGTAGGAGGAGTGCAGACACATACCGCGTCCGTATCATTCACCGTCAGAGCGATAGCTGCATCGACGATGGGAATATCTATGCACGACGTCAACTACCCACGCATGTTCGCCAGCCACGCATTCAAGGCGTCTACAAGTAAGAAAAGAGAACGTACAATGTTGATGATTCGCTGTCTGTGGGGATGTCAGCATGCGTTTCCTCAGTCAGCAAGCACCACCAAGTGGTGTAGGACAAAATGAACACTACATCCACATCAAGGAACTTGCGACGCGCACACGACGATAACTAGCAGCGGTGCACTCACCAGATTCTCAATGAATGACCTAATCCCGTCTGTTGGGAAACTGACAGGGTCAGTCGTGAAGTCACGAAAGGCATGGTAAAGGTCGATGTCGTTCCACTGAACTGGTTCCACCGAGTACGGAGATGAGTGCGCACGTATGACCAAGTGCAGTGAAACGTGGGAGATATAGTGAAGCCAGCGTTAATGGCAGGAACGCAGACAGAAACAACCGGAGTACCTTCAAGAGGAATGCCTGCCTCGCGCATTGCTTCCACATTCGCGATGTCATCGTTGAGATTATGATAACCCCACCGACACAGATGAAATCCAAACCCCCAGGCCGGAGGCATGAATGGATACCCGCTTATGGCGCCATACTGCGCAATCACGTCTACGTCACTTGGACCGCTGAAGAAGTAGAAGTCGAAGGTTCCACCAAGCATACGGTATTGGATCAGGGATACTGGGGAAGTGGGAGGTGTTTGGAGGAAGATGTCGGAACCTGCAGCACTGAGTGGAAAAGTGAGTATTGAAGTTGAGATTAGAGTCACGAAGGAGGCGCACCTGAGGAGAAGAACCCCAGATGCGGTGGCTTTACCAGTCGTCGCATTGTACCGGTGTTCGAGGTAAACAGGGTGAGAGCCATATCTGTCAAGTACATGTTTACAGGTTACACGCCGGTGGTGCAGCATACATACATATTCTGATCGATCGGATCGGTATCGTCGCGACTCCAGTGGGTCTGAATAGTACCTTGACCACCGTCCGTGCCGATATCACGACGAAAGCCACTACTTGCAACGACTTCACCTAAACCATAGATGTTAGTGCCGAGAGGAAGGACCGACGTCATCTAAGGGAGTCGGTTTGAGCATTGACGAGGGTGGCAGTAGACTTAAATAAGGGACGGCATACCTGGAGATATTCGTCTTCGAACACGAGCGGGAATCCATCGAATGCAGTGCTCGGATCGGAAGCGTTGAATGGAGGAATAGGAGTAGGAGGTAACGATGAAATGCGAGTGTCGAAGATGGGCATCGAGTCGGGGTCCGAGCGGCGTGTGACCCAGAATGCGAATGGAGACAAGTCGTAGTTGAATACAAGATCAGAGTCATTGACAAGGGACTTGATTGGAAGGGGAGGAGGGGGAATAATGGAAGAAGGGATTGTGAATTGGTCTTGGGCGGTATCGAATATTTTGACGCGGATGCTAGTGGTTGGGTCAAGTCAGATCACTGATGGAGGGGGCAATGGACGTACGTAGATTGGGACTGGTATGTTACCTCGAGCGTAAGATTGGCGATGTCTGACCCGAACGCGTTGCATGCTGGGCCGGCGAGCTGTAACTGTGCAGAGAGACCGTGTTGGAGTTCCACTAAAGAAGTGAGGGTATAGCCTGTGGACGATGAGCGGCGAAAGTGCAGTCCACTGCTATTCCTACCTGGACAGTGTGAGACGTTCCTGGAGTACACAACGTCTCGAACGACATGAGACGCTGACACCAAAAGAGCCGCGTTGGCAAAGGAAAGGACGAGGGGGCGCAGCATCGTCGCTGGAGAACTGCCAGTCCCAGGGTTTTAATACGGGGAAATCGATCGTGTTAATCATTTTGACCGGTGACCAGGTCAGTGCTTCTCTTCAGGGGAGCGAATAAGCGGGCATTCTAAATTCAAAAGGAAGACGACCTCGTGCCGCAACGAAAAGCAGCTCAGAATATTCCAACGGGAGTTACTTTACTTTGTGTAGTGGGATGATAACCTGGCCAGTCATCAGCTGATATGATCATGATGGAACCGAATTCTTCGGAGAAGAAGCATCGAAGCTTGGCTAGCAGGATACATAAACCCGGTACAGTATCATGTAAAGGGGTAGTCTAATGTGGCACCCACTAGCGGAACACGTCGGGTAAGCCTCCTCTTTCCGCCCATTCCAACTCCTTCTCACCGTTCGACTGCAGTCAGCGATCGTCGACACACTGTCGCACTCGCATTCACGCTCGCTCCCACTCCACCCACTCACACGCCCCATCCAACCGACCCCTTCTAGCCAGGATGTCCCACAACGATAGCACCCCTCCAAGTCCTGTACGCCAGGAAACAACCAACCTCATATCAAAGGACATCTCTCTCTCTGTCAACTATCTCCCCTCCAAGTTTTCGAGCGGCTTGCTCTCCCCCGGCGCTAGGAGGCGCAAACCAAAGGTCGACTTGTCCGTCCCTAAACGAGGGGGAGGCAGAGAGGCGTTCAAAAGCAATGAACCCCGCATGCCTGAGGAGGGCGACGAGGACTACGATGGTGTCACAGGTGATTGGTTCGGTAGGAAAGAGGGCGGACGCACGCATCCCCGTATGCGCTGGAACAAATTCAAGTGGACTCTTTTCGTAGCGAACGTTTTCGTAAGTCGGTGTGTTTATTCACGACAACCAACTGATCAGCGGATCAGCTGTCCGTCTACGCGCTCGCTGGTCTCATCTCCTGCCTCCTGACATGGTTCGATGTCTTCGAGCACGCAGATATCGTCCGCGTAGGCAATCGTACCGAACTCATTCTTTCCACCGTCGCAGCAGCAGCCGCGACCATCACATCCGTCTTCGGCTGGGCTGGCATTCTCCTCAACAACCGCTCCTTCCTCGCTTACTACACCTTCTTCCTCTGGATCTGTTTCGCACTGCTCGTCACACCAGGCTATCTCACTTACAAGCAACGCACGTTCAACCTGGAGGGAAAGATCAACTCCCAGTGGTCTCGAAACCTCGGCGCTGCGGGACGCTTGCGTATCCAAAACCGTCTTCACTGCTGCGGATACTACTCACCGTTTGTCGAAGCCACCGTCTCGCAGACGTGCTACGCTAGGTCGGTCTTACCTGGATGCAAAGCGGCTTACCTTCAATTCGAAAGACGCGTGCTCGAGGTTTGGTATACGATCGTCTTCTCTCTCGTTCCCCTTCAGATCCTTATTATTCTTGCTGGACTGCTGTGCTCCAACCACGTCACGTACCGCTTCGGGAAGGGTATGATGCCCAAGGCGTACCGTCTCAGTTTGAATAGCATGGCCGTCATCATGGATAACTATGCCAGGTGAGGCCTCCCTTTCATCTTTTCCGGGGAAGAACGTCACGTTGACTCTTGCACAGTCAACTCGCAGAACAATACGGGTTAGATGTTGCTTCAGATATTCTTGCTCGTTCTAGGTCCAATCTCGGACAAGACTCGTTAGCCTATACACCTCAGACAGCAAGTGTGTCCTCTGCGAGCGGCGGTGGCATTGGACGCACTCATGAGGGCATGGGGATGTAGTGCAATGTTTCTTAGTCTTGACATTTTCTTCCTCGTGTGCCGTTGCTCCTTTCATCTATCCTCCTCATTCTTTTTCTTCTTACACCGACACTACTGATGACGACACGGTCACACATATTACCATACGCTTCCCCTCATTCCTCCTTACTTATATGATCGAACACGGGGATCCGTGCTAATCGCGAACATGCTTGACCACGCGCATAGCTACTCTCGGAGTACCGCTCTACGGTCAAGAGAACCATCTGACTTCCAGCTCGTACACCAACGACCCACCCCTTACTTTCCAAAGTGACGTACCTAAATGGTCTCCGGTTTCCAGCCCATCTAGTTTATCGGACGCGTACATTGATTTGACCATCCTGGTGGTTGGGATACTAGTTCCCGTGGTGTAAACTGAACTGTGTGGGTAAGGCGCGTGCTGTGGCGTTACCCACCATCCCCTCTCTGAGCTTGGTTTTTGCTCTGTTCCGGAAGTCAAGACCCAGACTATCAATAGGACTGAATGAGGGCGAGAAAAGGTCCGAGAACAAGGGCAAGACCTATTTAACAGGCACTCGTGCATGGTTGCTAGTGACCGACGGGTATTTCGTTTCACACTCGGCCCTGGACTCCTAGTGGCAATCGCAGATAGACGGCCTGAACTCGCGATGGTCTTCTCAGAGACTCCTTTCACCAGGCGCACCGTATGAGTAACCACGTACCTGTGTACAACCCTAGAGAAGAAGCACATCATACGGTGTTAAGTTGGTTCGTGATACACAAGGCGTACCTGATGCTGCCTACCTATGGTCTGGCGACAGGGAGATACCAGAGACTCACACCCGTCCATCTGTTGAACTTGGACGCAAAACGTGTCATTGGCACCACAATCGATATTGTAATGGGTGAATGACTTTATGCTGTTGAGGTCTGATTCCATTCATGGAGCACTTACTTTTATATGCCTGTGGGATGGACATGGTGTAACGGGGAAGTGGTGCGGCTCAGGTAGAATCACTGCCATCACGGGATCAGTGAGAGTATGATAAAGCATTACAAGACACGCCTCCGCTTCGCTCCGGCGGTCTTTTGTACTACGGTCATAATGGCCATCACTGCCGTCTTGCCGAACGGCGTGACGACATCCCGTCATGGCCGCACCCCTCCTTCCCTCCCGACGCTGGTTGCGCCTGGCCCGATCGGGCAATTGCCTCACCGCCACCTGCAAATTTCTCGCACTAAGTATCTTTATAGTAGCAATTCGTGGAAGGTAACGACCAAAGTCTCACTTGAAGTCTCGTCAATTCCTGCACCTTTTCTCTGACTTGATAATCTGGCCCTTTGGCTCTGTCCTTGACCTGTCCCGTTTTTGGGTGGATAAAAAATTAGTTTGTATGTGCACTGTCCTCTTCCTCCCCCCTCCTACATCTCTTCATGTTTGCTGCATTTGTCATCCTATGCCTGGCCAAATCCCTTGCAAACTGGGATTCCCAGCATACTCAATGAGACCCTTCAAATGGTCCATCTTGCATTGCTGCCACTTCAGCCATTCCAGAGATATGGTTAGTTTGGTGCATGGAGGAACTTGAGAGAGAGTTTTGCAAATTGCTCGAGATTAAGTGTGCACATTCCCCCAATTTCTTGTTCTTCCTGTTTTTCCACACTTCCCTCTGTCATTTCCCTTGGTTGTGTAGTATTGTGCTGAGCTGTTGGTCATTGGCACCCTCTCCTCCCCATCCCCTCACTTTCGAACCTCTTGTTTTTTGGGGACACTGTACCTCTCTATGAGGGCTTTCTCACAGTATATCATACACCACTGTCTCATTTGTGGTTGCAGAGATATTCAAACTTTTGTGCTTGAGGCACTCTCAGTTGGTTTTGCCCATATCTCGAGAATGGGTGCACTGATCGGTATAGTTCCTTTTCTCCTGTGTTCATTGTCATTCGTCCTGCTGTCACCATGGGTTATGTGTTGATTGGGCCAGTTGTCGACTGTCGGCGACCTGTTCTCCACCTGCCTTGTCACCATACGACACCATATGACATGTCGTCCCTGTTTTGCCATTGAAGCTCTCGTTTTTCGGGACTCTTATACTACTCTTGAAGAACCCTCAATTGGTGTATGTTATGTTGTGGTTGGCACAATGGTTGCAGAGATATTTGGACTTTTGTCTGCAGGGGTAATTAAAGACAGCAACTGCAAAGCTGGACTCAACTACTGTATTACCACATGATGAACTACTGCACTACCATATTACCACAGTGTCTGGTGTCCTACCTTCTGCACTTCTGCCATACTGCCGAAAAACTTCCCAAATTCTGCTGTGCCAAAGGCATGATTGTCCAGCTTTCCATATGACATCATTAAAAGGACTGTATATACGAAGCATCGCAGGAAAGACGACACCGGAGGTGCACTGGATAGTAGTTTTGTAGATGCAGAGTGGTACATCACAGCAGATGAACCACCCCTAAATGTCTTCATACAGTCTCTGTTCGCAAGTGCAAAAAAACCGAATACCATAGTAGCAGACATCTGCATCAGCAGTGAGAAATAGACAGAGAACAGGGCAAATCATGGCAGGAGGCAAAAAATATATGGAGTCGTACCCCTAACAGTGGTATTGCCAAACATGGCCACTACGCCAGAACAGCAAGATCGGGGGTGTAATGCCATATGACATCACCTCATCAAATAGCAATCAACATTGACACAATGAACAACACCTACATAGCGAGATAGGCATAAAAAGAGAAATGTCGTATACAGCACAATGATGCAAACACACTACACTGGCAATGCCCAGGAGGAGCAGAACCCCAAAAAGCTCAGAACCAAACAACCAGGCACAGATATGTGTCATATGGATAATATAGTAGTAATATATCCTTGTGATGTTAGCCTACCATATCTTTGCATGTCACAATGACACAACCACAGTGCAGTGCAAATGGTTAGGTGTGCAGAAGTGCTTGACATTTTAGTTCTCATCTCAATATGTTTCTCATTTGTTTGATTGATCCTATGGTACCCATACTGGTACTCTGCCAGTTATGTGCCTATTCTCTACTGTATAAAAGGGCTACTAGGATGTACAGTTACAGGGATGCTGTTATTCTCTACCTCAAAATACAGACCAGTTTGTCTGGAAAATGAGTAGACTTGTGAAAGCTCCTTATCAATACTGCTATGACAACTTTGCAAGTTACACACTTCACATAGGTGTTGCACATTTTTTTCTGCTAAAGAAAAAGGTCAATCTTTGAGTTTACAGTGGTTTGCAAAAAGGTTGACAGTGACGCATGTGACGTAGACTAGTTAGGAAATAAAATAACAAGTCCTGCAACCTGTATCTCACTCACCATGTATCACAGAATCTCACCCGATGTCAAAATCATGGTGATGTATTTATATGAATGCAAACTACTCTCTCTCGATAACATACTGAACTGTGTTGGCTTTTCTCCAAGTATGTTTTGGCATACTCTGAAGCTTTGGCAAGCTACTGGTGACATTGTCAAGCAAACTTACAGTCTTCCTGGGTGTCCTCATATTCTTCACTTCAATGATGTGAACTACCTCATCTGGCTTGTCAATCACCACCCTAGCTGGTTTCTTGACAAACTCCTCTGTCTACTGGACACCAACAGATTCATCACTGCTCACTACACTACCATCCACTGTGAGCTTGTTCGGTCTGGAATCTCACTCAAGAAGCTGAGGAAGATAGCCAAAGAATGGGACAAGGATCAATGTGCAGAGTTCATTAGGTGGATGTCTCAGTACAGTGTGGAAGAGATTGGTTTCATTGATGAAACCTCAAAGGATGAGAGGACAACGTTCAGACAGAATGGTCACTCAGCAAAGGGGGTGTGTGTGCAGAAGAAGGGTGTTTTTGTTTGGGGCTGCCATCTTTCAGCTGTTGGCCTACTCATGCTGGATGGGATGGCAGCCTGCAATGTTGTAGAAGGGTCATTCACTGCTGTGAAGTTTGCACATTTCCTGGAACATGACATGGTACGTATTTCCTCTCTCCCATCGTGCATTCACTGCACTTGCTTTTCTTTCAGCTGCCATTGTGTTCACCATACCCAGGTCCACTCTCTGTCCTCATTATGGACAATGCATGTATCCATCACCACGAAGAAGTTGAAGAACTTGCTCGCAATGCAGGTAAGTTCTTTGTTTAGTTCCAGAATTGTGTTTACATGATTGTAGGTGTTCACCTTGAGTATCTCCTGCCATATTCCCCTGATTTGAACCCCATCAAGGAAGCATTCTCCCAGATCAAAGCATTTATCCACTGCAATGAAGATGTCATGACATCAGGAGATGGAATTGTCTTCAATATGTACATGGCTATGAGTATCATCGCACCTGCAGATGCTGCAGGTTACTTCACACATGGAGGTTGCTTCTGAAACATGCAATTTACATTCTTGTTTGAAATCTTCTCTAGATTGCCTGTAATTCTAGCTAGTCAGGCTTTTCAATCAATTCATCCTTCGTCTCGAAACACATCCCATTTGCACTGAGTACCACACTGTAGGATAACTAGCTACTCATCCATAGCAGTAGTTACTTGCTTGCAATCCACTGCCTTACCACATCCTTCATTGCTGCAATCTCCCCATGTTTGAATCCCATCTCTTTGAGTTCAGAAACACGTATGTAGCTGATTGTGTTTGAGCTGGTATACCCATTGTCATCTAACTTCTTGCAAATGTTCTCACTGAGGGAATACACTGAACAGAACTCACTAAGTGAGAGGTGTGGTCTGGGCATAGCTGACTTGGGAAGTAGCAAATCAACTGTAGTGGCTGAGGGGATTGATCGCACAGGAGAAGCTGGCTTGGCAGTGGGTGGATGTAGGGCATTGAATAACTTGGGTGGCAAGTTGAAGTTGATGATCAGAGCAGTTGATATGGCTTGACTACGTTCTGCCATGCACCATTGGAGGAGAGGCACACTGTCGATGGCTTGACCTACGTGGAAGTCATTGAACTTCATATGATTCAGCAGCCTCTCCAAGTCTGCAAACTGGGGGCCACATTGCTACATTCACATAGTTTCAAGTAAATACACTCGACGTAGTGAAACAAAACATTACCCATGCTGCCACCCAAATCACAAGGTGGTTGTGGCTCAGAGCAAAGTGTTCTGGGCTCTCTGGATGGATGAAGCAGTGCATGGCACCACTCATGCATGCTGCCTTCGAACATTCCCAATGGTTGCATAACAACTTGATCTTCTCCTTGATGTCTTTATTCAGCATTGTCTCCTTGTTCTTCCTGTTATCTTTGGATTTCTTCTGTACATACAAGATGTCAGCGCTGTATCATATTCATTGTACATTGCCATACCTTGCTCTTCTTCTTTACACATTTCATGTCTCTGCTGGTATCACTGTCAGAATTTGATGAATTGTCGGATGTGTCATGTTCAGTTCCAGAGTCATTTTTCTTGCCCTTCTGCATGTGAACATCATGCATATACCCATTGGAATGGTCAGTGGTACTCACCTTGGCAACCCTACTTCAATCTTGACATTTACAGTGGGCTCCTTCATCTTCAAGGCATGTGCGATAAGAAATATGTAGTCATTGTCTGTCTGTAGCTGCATCTGGGATGATTGTTGGTGTGGAATGTTCCATGTGAAGTTGTAGTCACTGAAGTCGATGAGCCTTGGTTGCAGGGTCTGTGTGATCTTCATAAGGAATTGCACCTTGACTGTATCCCACTTGAAGTCTGGTTTCAGCTGTAAGAACATATTGTTGGACTTCCATTGTTTGACAGTCTTCTTCATCTCAGATTCAGAGAACAGTGCAAGATAATATGTGATGCTCGTTGGCTTAGGTGGCTCCTGCAGTTCTGGGGCTGCAGAGTTGCCTGTATGTGGTTATAGCTCAGCAGTACAAGCACCATAATGAACCTTCTTTAGTCACTGGCAATACCTTCTTCAATGGTTGGCCCCTCTTCTTGGGGATGACCATAGGTGGTGGGGGCAGCTCGTCCACCTGCAAGGCTGGTTCCTGTGTGTTGCGATCAGGGACATTGTCAATAAGGACATCTCTAACTCTCTGGGCATTCACAGAGTCCTGCAGGCAGTTGTCATCAGAGAACTCATTGGTGAAGATAGACATTGACATCATCATGATGCATGTGCATATAATCAGCAATTGAGCATGTCTCTGACAAGTATGAGTGCAGGCATGTGAGTATTTTCTAATATTTCCTAACTAGTCTACGTCACATGCATTACTGTCAACATTTTTGCAAATGGGTGTAACACAACAAAATCCCTTGATACCTTCCTGGATTTTGCAGTCTGGACCTATAAAGACAGAGACTCAGACTTAAGGAAAGGAAGTCTGAGGTCCAAAAGGAAAAGTGTTCAACCTAAGTAACTAAAGGAGGTTGTTGGTTTGCAGAGGGAACCTGTAGGTAACCTCAGTAGTCTGGCAAGCTACTATATTAGTAGTATGTACCTGTAGGTAACTATAAGGTACCAATGAGATAGGGATAGACCTAAGTAATGAATGTGCTCACCCTCAGTAGTATGGCAAGCTACTGAGGGACTATGAAAATTATCTAGTGGTATGTGCGATGCAAGGTGATTATGTAATCTAGCAAACATGCGCCAACAATGGCCAGTTGCATAATATTCCAACACTCCCCCTCAAATGGCATGGGGGAATTCTAAGCAAAACATAATCCAAAAATAAAGGAATGAAATATACCAGATGTATAATTAAGTGTTTGGAAACTTGAATTCCGAGTGCACGGTTTGTGCCAGGCTCCTACACAGCCCTTCCGCTGGGAGTGTAAGGGCATATTCTGAGTGCCAGGGTATTCCGAGGCAATGTCCGAGTTTCAAACTCAGTACAACTTTATTTCCCTAACACTCCCAGCGGGGGCTGCAAGAAAACATTTGTAAACAGCGTCAGCCACAGTGGCGCAACCTGCGGACTCGGAAAAAAAATACAGAACACCGAAACTAGGGTTACATTTATTGTTAGATTTGTGCAGCAATATATGTCACACCTAACCATTCATGATGTTGTCCCTATTGAAAGCAATCTGGGGGTAACCTTATCAGTGTTCAGGATTCTGGGAGTATTGGTCTCCCTGTAGGTAACTACAAGATATCAGTATAGAAAGTATACCATGGCAGAGTGCGTGCTCAGTAAGTCTTAGTGAACAAAATGTACCACTACTGTACGCTCTAAGTGCTTATGTAAGCAATATAACCTCGCACCTAATTCAAGTAAAGCATGGGGGGGGGGGGGTATGGATATCCCACTGGGGACAAAAACAAATGTTTTGTAAATAAGACATTGAAAAAAGCAGATACTATGTTTCAAAATACAAAGAGAACATGGTAAAATCATTCAATCTTCATAACATAGTATCTGTTTCTTTCATGTTCTTTCAATGTTTGCAACTCAAAAATTAGATAATGCCTCCAGTGGATGCAGTGAATACAATGAGGGTACACCATGGAGAGGTCAGGAGTTCCAGGAAAACTCAACAAAGCAGGTACATGAACTATGGTGATCATAGACATATCAGTGCCACCATATGGCCACTTCAACAAGTCTTGGCATGCTTGAAACCTCTAAGAAACATAGCCTGTACTTACTGGAGGAATGAAGTGCCTCCAACACCAATTTTTTGTGATGACAAACTCTCAGTAATCCATGGCAGGCCTCGCAACAATGGTACAGGACAGAAACATGCATGCACTGTAGGTATTGCCAAAATGGGAATCACCATATAACACACAATCCCACGGACTCAAAGCTACATTTGCAGAAAGGCAGCACTTGTTTCATTGGGTATCCAACACAAATGAGCCTTAATTTATGTACCTCTATATGATCACATGTTTGAGGAAATGTATGGGCAATTAAATCCCCCCTCCCCCCCATGCTTTACTTGAATTAGGTGCGAGGTTATATTGCTTACATAAGCACTTAGAGCGTACAGTAGTGGTACATTTTGTTCACTAAGACTTACTGAGCATGCACTCTGCCATGGTATACTTTCTATACTGATATCTTGTAGTTACCTACAGGGAGACCAATACTCCCAGAATCCTGAACACTGATAAGGTTACCCCCAGATTGCTTTCAATAGGGACAACATCATGAATGGTTAGGTGTGACATATATTGCTGCACAAATCTAACAATAAATGTAACCCTAGTTTCGGTGTTCTGTATTTTTTTTCCAAGTCCGCAGGTTGTGCCACTGTGGCTGACGCTGTTTACAAATGTTTTCTTGCAGCCCCCGCTGGGAGTGTTAGGGAAATAAAGTTGTACTGAGTTTGAAACTCAGACATTGCCTCGGAATACCCCGGCACTCAGAATATGCCCTTACACTCCCAGCGGAAGGGCTGTGTAGGAGCCTGGGTTTGTGCTTGTAACACGAGAGTTTCGAATTTGAGCGTGATTGCCCGATTTAGAAGGTCACGTGGTGCATGTGATCAGTGCATCGTCACTTCGTTGATTGCAATGCTTGTGGGGCCGCTGCACAGTCTCTGGCGCATTGTCGGTGCTCGCTAGGCTTCGTAAAGTCGACGGTAGGGTTTCGGAACTTGATGGTAAGGTCTGGGCATGTGCCAATGCCCTCTCAATGGCGCGGAATTGGCTGTATCATGTTACCGAGTCATTTGTGGGCGGTTTCGAGCTTTCGAGCTCTACTGACGTTTCTAGGTTCGAATTTGATTGCTTCGAGTCGACGCTTGGGTCTGCCGGCCTCCTCGGAACGCTTTCGGCAGTCAGTAGGTGGCCCAGGTATGCCACTTGGCTTTGGCCTCTGCTGCTTGTGCTGATCATCCTGGTCTCCAGCTAGCAGTCTCATTTTGACTTGTTTTGAGTTGCAGCGCATGCTGCTCATTGCACCATCCATCTGGCACCTTATCCCATCCATATCAACATCCCTAAATGCTTCCTGGAGCTCCCCTTGACCTCCTGGCCCTCTGGGTTGTCTCAACATGTTTGGATTGGCATTGCACTGGTTTTTGGTAGGTCATTTGTGCTCCCCCTGCTTCTGGAACTTAAAGGTAGGGACTAGGCATGTTCCAATGCCTTCTTGATGGTGCAAAGTCAACTGCATCGCATTGCTGTGCTCTTGGCATGCATTCTCGAGCTTTTGCATTGTCCTGACATTTCTAGCTTTGGATTTGATTCTTCCATGTCAGTGTTTCAGTTGGATGAGTGCACAGGAACATTTTTGACAGTTCATAGGTGGACTGGGCGACACAGGTAAGTTGCTGCCCATGTTCTGCTTGCAACATGTGATCTGACTATCTCCAGCCAGCATTGCTACTTCAACTCGCATTGGGTCAACATTGTTGCTGCTCATTGTGCCATCTACAGCATCACCACTGTCGTTTTGTTCATTGTCACCACTACCTGTCTTTCCCTCAACATCCTTGCTGGCAGACTCCTTGTCTGCATTTTCCAGTCCTCCAAAGGTAATGTTTTGATTCAGGGTGCTTGGCATCTTGAGCAGTGCATCTCGTGGTAAGGGTATGTCAGCATCTCCAATGCCAACTTGCTTCCATGGTGTTCTAGGGTCAGATGACTCGTTTTCAGGCCATTCAGGTGAGTCTTGAGTCTCTCCCTTCGTTTGATGTGCTCTGATGGTCTGACATGCATTACTAGCTGTCTTCATGCCATTGGCAATACTGGGTGTGTCTGACTCATTGCTCGATGTGTTTGTTCAGTTGCCCAGACTATCTGTTTCATCTCCATGTGTGCTGGTGCTGTTATCGCAGGTCTGTGGTACTGCCACAACTGTTTGTTTGTTGTTTGACATGCTCGGAGTTGTCATTAGGCCTCTTGGTCCATCCGCATGGCCACTGGGCTCAGCTGTGTGCCCATTTGCAGCTGTGTTCATATTGCTGCTGCTCGCACAACCAGCCTGCTCCCCCTCGAGTGGCACTCTTCATGCATCAGGTGCATTGCTTCGAATTACTCCAATTTCTTTCTTTGGCATCATTGAGCGCATCTCTTGGCTCGCTCAGCTTCACTGACATCCACAGTTGTTGCTTTGAGTTGTCCATGTTGATGATGATTTCTGAAGATTCGTTGGCAGTGTTTTGTGCATTCAGTGGGTGGTATTAGCAATGCAGGTGCATTTCTCGCTTGCAACCTGTCTTGTTTGCCATACTGACTTTGGCATGCTGGTAGTAGCCTCTTTTTGACTCTGGGTGTGTCTATGGTCTCATTGCCCATTGCAGTGGCCTTGCCGTTTGTGTTCCCCTTGTCAGCACCACTTTCCCTTGTTTTGGCATTTTGTCTGCTGGCCATGCAGACTGTCAGCTGCCCTAGGCATCCACCTGGGTCATGAATAGTAAGTCATGGCTTGTCCATATTGCTGCCCTGCTCACTCATGATGTTGCTGCTTGCACAGCCATTCTGCTCCCCTTCGAGCAGTACATTGCCAGCCTCTGGCGCATTCCATGTTGGGCTGTATTCGGGTTGCAAGTGCACTCCTGTGGGTTGAGCTTCAATGTTGCTCACCATTCCAGCATCTGCAGGCTTTGACATTCGGTAGCAGGCCTTCGTGTCTCCACTGTCTTGGCTTAGGTACAGACTTTGAGTCGTAATCTCCATGCTTGCAGCTATGTCTGTGGCCTTCGCACCCAGACTTCCCTCTGGAGCAATCTTGGCACTGACTCTTTGAGACTCATTGCTAACCTCCAGCTCGATTGGGATCGTTTTGGCAGTGTTAGGCATACTTGGGGTCTCTGCCTCGTTGGCGATTGTATCCATGCCTGTACCATGTCTGTGGTTGTCACATTTGATGTCCATGAGCCTTGACTGTTCATGTGGACTGTCCTCACATCCAGCTGGTGCCACTGATGTGTCTTCAACACTGCCACTTGTACACATTGCCTGCTCCCCCTTGAGTGGCAATCTTTGTGCACCTTGCAAGTTATTTGTTGTGCTTCCATCACATGGTTTCAATGGTAGGTCCCTGTGTGCCATTTCATTGCTCTTGTCCACTCCACTGGCGCACTCTGCTGGCTCACTGGCTAGCTCAGCCATCTTGTTGACTCCAACTGGCACCTTGACCATTCCACTTAGCACTTTTGGTTGTTCACGTTTGAGTGGCTTGTCTGCCCTCAACCTCAGCTGCTCCAGCAGCTTATTCTGTGCTGTGCATGATTCACTTGGCACTTTGGGTTTGTGGTCTTTGACCTTGATGCTTCATGATGGAACTCGCTGGGCCAGTCCTTCTGTAGCCTCAGCCTTGTCATCGCTTCTTGCCTCCATAAGCCCATCCTTGAGCCTCTCCATCCTAGGTAGCTCCATTGATGACTCATTTGGCTTCACACATGACTCTCTTGGTTCATCTTGCATCTCGTCACCACTGGCATGTCCTTCGAATGCACTGCCATTCTGTTCCAGTAGATTTTTGGTACTCAGCGGCTTGTCTACAGCCGCATCACCATTCGAAGCCTCGACACGCTTCTTGGTGGGTAAGGGAATTCAGGTATGGTCTCGGAATGTTGTTGCTAGGTAGATGAACATTTCATGAGCTGTTTCGAAGTGTTGGATGCACGAAAAAATTGAATTGGGGATATTCCACATGAGTATGAACTGTGTGCTGCTGTTCTGTTGCAGCCATTCATCTAACTCATTTCTGGTGACTTTCGGCTTTTGCTCCACACCAGCTAAGTGTCCAATGACATTTTGTATCCTGGCAACTTCAAGAATTCGTTTGCAGTATTCCTTCCAATTCCATCCATTCATTTTGAGCTCCAGGATATAGACAAATCCCTCCCTTGTAAAGTACCTCTTCACTGCCTTTTCTTTTCTTTTCTCCAGGTTCTGCTGCTAGGTGGGGCTCATAACCTAAAGGAGGTTGTTGGTTTGCAGAGGGAACCTGTAGGTAACCTCAGTAGTCTGGCAAGCTACTATATTAGTAGTATGTACCTGTAGGTAACTATAAGGTACCAATGAGATAGGGATAGACCTAAGTAATGAATGTACTCACCCCCAGTAGTCTGGCAAGCTACTGAGGGACTATGAAAATTATCTAGTGGTATGTGCGATGCAAGGTGATTATGTAATCTAGCAAACATGCGCCAACAATGGCCAGTTGCATAATATTACAACAGTAACAGGCTGGATTACATAAGGCCATGCAATGATAAGTAACATATGTCAAGGTAAAAACATTAAACTTCAACACTGGACACTTGTGGACTGATCACCTGCTTGAACTATGAGAAGTATCCCATAACAAACTGTTGAAACAACTAACAATAAATATAACCTTTGCCAAGTGGTCTGTGTTGGAGATTGGTGTTTTTTACCTTGATGTTACCAGCATGCAGCCTTACATAATCTTACTCGTACATAGGTTAAACTTTTCTCCGAGTTACACCTCAGACTTGTTCCACTTAGTCTGAGGTGAATATGCTTCTTTTTGTGTTCTTACACTACCTTACTGATAGACTGTAGTCTCCCTCTCACAGGTAAAACCTGCATCCAGTACTCTCCTCTCAAAAGCTTATGAGCCCCAAGCTCTAACTTAAACTCAACTTGATTAAATGTGGTACCACTACTAGTTACAAGAAATGTCTTTGACATCCACTCCCTCAGCCTCAATGTCAGGTCTGATGGGACCTCAGAAGGCAGGACCATCTGCAAGCACAAACATGTCAGCATCCACAAGACAAGGCTCCAGTAGACTATATGACATAGCTGCTCTCACAGATGATGGATCAAATTATCAGATGTGGAAGTTTCAAATGCAAAAAGTCTTGGATGTTTGAGGACTCTGGAATGTAGTTGCTGGCTTGGAGGTAAAACCTCCCAATGCAAACACAAACCCTGATGAATATGAGGAATGGCTAAACTGTGATAGAGAGGCAAGTGCACAAATAATGCTCACCCTGAAAGACAAACTGCTCAGTGGAGTACTGTATGCCATGTCAGCAGCAGATACCTGGACCAGACTGAAGGAGAGATATGAAGGAAAGGGCAAGCAGAGTATAGCCTACCTCATTGGAGAGTTGTTCCATGGGATGCTTGCAGATGATCAACCTATGGAGACCCAATTAAACTCCATGCAGCAAAAGGCCCACATCCTCTCTTCCCTTGGCCAACCACTCAATGACTCATTAGTAGCCATAGCAATGGTCATCTTGTTGGGATATTAAACTGCCTTTTAGTAGTTCATATTTAGTGCGAAGGTTTGTTGCTTACATAAGCAAAAATGCGTACATACAGTAGAGTAAATTTTCTCCTCTCCTCAGTAGCTTGTTCATACTGAGGAGTAAGTTCCCCTTTTTTATTTAGCCTTTACACTTACTGATCACCTGTAGTTAATTATCTGACAGGTACATACTAATATATAAGTAGCTGTTCATACTGAGGATTAATTATCTGACACATCTCCCTTCCTCAGTCCTACTCTACCCTATGCACAATCCTCATGTCAACCAATGACAAGCTCACAATTGAAACTGTCATAGCCCAAGTGTTGGTGGAAGAAAAATCCCAGCAAACAGAAAAGGCACATTCTGCACTTGCTGCCAAGGTGACTGCAAACAAGAAGTTGAAGCCAGCAGACAAGAAGAAGAAGAAAAAATGTACCTACAAGCCATGTGGCAAGACCAGTCACCTTGAGAATGATTGTCACAAAAAGAAGGCAGATGAAGCTGTGAAAGGGACATCCCAACCCTCTCCACATGTGGACAAAGACAAGCCAAAGGACAGGACAGAACTTTCAGCAAAAATCATGCAGATAGATAATGAGGAAGGCTCCCCCCTTCAACTGTCTATGGCACACATGAGCACAAACTCCAGTACAGAATGGATAGTTGACTCTGGTGCCTCAGCACATATGTGCTGCCAGCAAGCCTGGTTCATCTCCTTCCAGAAGCTAAACCCCCCACAACACATCATCATAGGTGATGGGAGATCTATTCTCACTACAGGAAAAGGGAGAGTCGAGGTCACCATGCAACTTGCAAATGGAAACACAAGCTCTACCATTTTCTGTGATGTCTACTACATTCCTGACCTCAACACAAACTTGCTGTCTGTCACAATCACCCCCAATTGCTCAAAACTCAAGATTGCTGATATTGGCAATGTTTATGCACTTCCTGACCTTGCTTTAATGCTTAGTGAATATGTTGCACATCATGTGGAGAGTACCACATTCAACTCAACCCTCCAGATGTTTGATGAAATTACAGTGTGGTATAAATTCTGTATCCAGCAGTACTCAACCTGTAGGCTGTTTGTGATCATGCCCAGTCAAGTGGTTCAAGCTCAGCCTCTGTCATTTGACTTCCCCCTTGGGAACTGTGATGCTGTTCTTCTCAATGTGGATGGGCAGAGTCAAGCTAACCCTGGCTGTAAGTTACTTGATCTATGTTCCTGGAAGGCTAATGTACTATTCATTTGTACAGTTCATGTTGCAGAAGTATGGGCTGTATTTCAGCTGATCTGCTCTTGCCACTCTCAAGACCTGCTTCCTGATTTTCTATCTCAACCACTCCTTTACATTCAGCCATTCCATGTCATCACCACTCCAGATAGTCAACTGGGTACATGCCTCTGGATGCTGGAAAGGGTATATAGCCCATCTTTACCCCAGGCACCAGCCTGTCATATTGGCTTGATTATCCCTTTAACTGAGGTTACTCATCTGGCAGATTTGGTACCTGTTTTCAGGGAGAAGGTGGACACCTTAATTCTTACACTACCAAGGAGGTCTTTGATACATTGTGTGCACTTGAGCAGACATAGTTGTACTGTCAAAATTCACTCATTCTCAGGGATTTGGTCAGCCATTGTGCAGTGTGGTAGCATACATAATTTACACCCATTTGCAAAAAGGTTGACAGTAATGCATGTGACATAGACTAGTTAGGAAATATTAGAAAATACTCACACACCTGCACTAATACTGTCAGAGACATGCTCAATTGCTGTCTGTATGCACACGCATTGTGACAATGTCAACATCTATCTTCACCAACAAGTTCTCTGATGACAACCACCTGCAGGACTCTGCAAACACCCAAAGAGTTACAGACATCCTTATTGACAGAAACCATGATCACAACACACAGGAAGCAGCCTTCATCAGGAAAAACTGACAGTGCCATTTTTCACTCTTTATCACTATATTGCTATATTCCACTATTTATCACTAAAGATGCCATAGGGACAACTATGGGATCTATGGCACCACAACCATCCCCCCTTAAATATAGTGACATATAGACACATATAGACACATATAGTGAAAAAGGAGGATAAATAGCCAAATAGAGCCACAATGTTGTCATCCCAAGCTTGCTACACTTTGACATTTTTGCTTTTTTTGCTTCTTTTAGTTCACATGTTTTATGAAGGAGACAACAAATTCATTTAGCACAATATCTACAATACATACACATAATTCTACTAGGTAATAAATCAATGTATCAGATGGATGGTAAGAGGGGGGGATGGATGGGGGAAGGGGGAATGGGCATCAGCATCTGGACTGGAGAAGGGGAGGGGGGAATTACCTTGAAGGAGGGTTGGGGTGGTGGTTGCTGGTGCTAGAGGAGCTAGATGGGAGGAGGGGTGAGAGAGGGAGGGCCAGGGAGGGGGGGGGCTTACCCACCAGTCATTGCAGATGTTGCTGTTCTGGGTGGGCTGTTTGCTGGCTCTAGGTAGGGGAGTGTCAGTGGGAAAAGGATGACTCATCAGGGATCTCACCTTGTTGTTGGAACAGAGCCTCATCCAGTGGAGGGACAGCAGTGGGGAGAGGTGGGAGGTGGGGCAAAGGAGATGCAGTGGAGTGTGTGTGCATGCATAGGTGAAAATTTCAACTTCTCACAGTCACATGACCAGTGGCCACTGCAGCACTTCAAGTCTAAGTGCGAGTCTTAGCTTACCAATCATTTCCCACACATTCCCTAGTCACTATATACTAATCTAACACACACCACACTTTTTTGGTAATAAAAGTGTAGACTACATAACACTACCTTAATCAGTAGTCAAAAATGTGAACATTACACTACACTTTCCTAGTAAAAACAATGAAATAAAAGAAATCTTATGATCTGTAACTATTCATTGCACATGGGAAAACATTTAGAGCAACAGGCAACATATAGTTATAATGTTGCTAGAGTTCACCACATATGCAATAATTGCACACTATTTCAGTATATGACAAATATTGTGCTGTCAGGACACTACACTACACTTATCTAATCAAACACAACCAAACAAATCAAAAAGTGCACACTACACTTTTGGTAATAAAATTGGAGACTACACAACACTAATTGTATTTTGTCTATATCTCTACCATTTTTGCACAGATAGATGAAGTAAGCATACCTGCATGGTCCTCTCATCAGGTACTACAACTTTCATTATGACATCTTTGAAAAATATTTTTTGAGACATCAATTTATTTTTGTATTTTGCAATTTTCTCACCATCTTTGGGCATATCAATGAGGTAAGCATATTCCCATGATCCTGTGACCCAGCCCTACAACTTTCATTATGACATCATGATCTATAGTTAAAATAGTGCTATAGTTCACTATATATCAAATAGTGATGTGCTATTCCAGTCTATAACAAACATTGCACTGTCAGTTTTTCCTGATGTTGCAGGTGGACAAGCCACTCCCACCCACTTCAGTCAACCCCCTTCAGGGACCTATTAGGTTCATATATTCTTATAGATGTATTGACCTAATAGGTATCAACCAGTTGGGAATTCCCAAAATCTGGGGATTCTCCAACCCATGCCTGGAGAATCTCCAGAGCTCCCATATGATAGGTGCTGGAGAAAGGTGGGGAAATGGATTTCTCCATAAGTAATATGTTTTGGTGTCAATTAATAGGAGTGACTGGGGTCCAGATGTGATTTTCTCCAACATGGAACCTGAATTGTCTGGGCTTTTCCCAAGCTAAATAGACCCCCTTCCTGAGCCAAACCTGGGGATTCCCTATATTAAATTGATCTAGTCCAGGTGGCAACCAGCATTTCTCCAGGATAATTTCCCTAATGTCCAGGCAAAGCCTGGGCATTCCCCATGCCAAATCAACCTGCCCCAGGTGGCAACTGGGTATTCTCCAGGGCAAATTGGACCCCCTTCCAGGGTAAAGCTGGGGATTCCCCATGCTCATTTGACCCACCCAGGGAGTCTTCACCATAAACTGACCCCTTTTCACTTTTCCACAGGCTAAATTTGGATATTCCCAAGTGAAATTGACATATCTGGTGACAACTGGATTTTTCCCCAGGCTTAATGTACCATGTCCCATGTCAAATATGGGCATTTGAAATGGTAAATTCACCTATCCTAAGTGGCAACTGGCCATTTTGCAGGCCACAAATAGGCCCCATGCCAGGCTACAGGTGGGGATTGCCCATGATCATTTGGCTTGCCCCTGGTGATAACTGGGATTTCTCCCACTTAAATAGACCACCTTGGCAATCTAAACTTACATCCTCAACATGGCATTTGAGATGCCCCAAGGGGGGTGTGCAGGCTCCCTGGCCATAGAAGCCATGTTGACCATTCATGTACTAAATTTGGAGAAGGGGGATAGTCTCAGGTAAAGCATCAAAGGTGCTGTAGTTTTCTGTACAGCCACCCATAGGTGCCACAGTGCTCCCAAAATATTAAGAATACTGCATTTGATAGTACAAATGTATTTCTATTAGGAACTGCTAATGCCCTAATAGTTGGGCTATGATGTTAATAGAGCTGTGCAAATGTGGCCTGTACTACTGTGTGACACCATAGTGTCTCCAAAGGTAGGTGGTTTGCTAATGCAGGGAATGGTATTCATGTCAGAATAAGACAATAGTGGAGAATAGAGAATGGGTTGGTTGGAGATTCAATGTGCATGCTGTGGGGGAGATGGTCTAGGCAGGTATGGAAATTCTCCATGTAGGGTTGGAGATTCTCCATGGGGGCTGACCTCCAGGAAGTGGGGTCTTCTTCACCAGGGAGAGCATTTTGGCTGGCCTGGTTACATCTTCCCCATTAGATGTCTGCTAAATTCCACTGAAAAGGACATTGCTTCATAGAGGAATCTTGTCTCTACCACCAAACAACCTGCAATTTAAAGGTTGAGGTTACTCAGTATGGAAATGGAGTGGACTTTGGATACAAGTCAAGGCCTCATGCCACATGGCATCCATGTCAAAAGAAAATACTAATGCAGCTTGCAGATGGCTGATCCATAATGCCAGGTGCAGGATACCTCACAGTGACACCAGGAACTGCTTGCATCCTGGCACAATGCATGATGATTGTATTGCACATAATCATGAAAGGTACTTCTTAAGCCCCCATACCACATGGCATCCATGTCAAAAGAAAATACTAAATGCAGCTGCAGATGGCTGATCCATAATGCCAGATGCAGGATACCTCACAGTGACACCAGGAACTGCTTGCATCTTGGCACAATGCATGATGATTGTATTGCACATAATCATGAAAGGTACTTCTTAAGCTCCCTCGATGTGGTATCAGCTAATCACCCATGGGGATGGCCTGATCAGCTGCAAGAGGTGTGGAGATCTCCATGGGGGTGGTTGGAGATTCTCCAAGACACCAGGAACTGCTTGCAGCTTGTTGTATTGCACATAATCATGAAAGGTACTTCTGAAGTTCCCTGGATGTGGTATCAGCCAATCACCCATGGGGATGGCCTGATTGGCTGCAAGAGGTATGGAGATCTCCATGGGGGTGGTTGGAGATTCTCCAAGTCAGGTGCAGATTCTCCAAGTCAGAGTGGAGATTCTCCAAGGGGGGTTGGTGATTCTCCAGGTCAGAGTGGAGTCAAAGCCTCATACCATGGGACATCCATGTCAAATACTATACTAAAGAACAGATGCCTTTTCCATATCTGCAGGTGAAGATGTATGGAAATTTCCCCTTCATGTTGGAACTTTCCTGGGAGATGTGGGGACAATCTCCATGTATGGATGGAGATTCCCTAAGTGAGCATCAGCAAAACCAGGGCTGGAGACTCTCCAAGACAGGTTGGAGATCCCCCAAGGGGTTGGAGATTCACTTGAAGGATATGGGGATATTCATGCCTGCATGAATATCCCCTAGCTCAATGTGACACCTCTTATAAGTATCTGCTCACAGAGAACTCAATCAATGACTGGTAGAATATTCTGCAAAGTATAAACATTCAGTATCAAGATGGTATCTTTACTATCTACATCTCTTTATTGGCAATTTTACTGGTGAGGAAGGCAAATAACCATTTTCAATGTCCTCCAGCCATCCTTCATCATCAGTACATTCCTCACCAGTGGATTGTTCTATATCAAATTCCTCCTCTGCCAGTGCCATCTCTTCAATGCCTAGCCATAATTCATCACCTTCTGACAATGCATCCCCTGCATCAGACTCATAGTCTTCAGATAAGTCATCTGCTGGATGCTCTGAACCAGTCATTGCACTGGGATTGTGACTTTCTGGAGCAAGGAAACTGGCAACATCCTCTCCTGTGGGTCCCCAGCCTCTTGATGGCAACCATGCATGTGGAATATGTCAGACCATACCCTCCCAATCTACATATACTCCAAGAAGGGTATGCCTGTGTGCTTGTAGGTGATACTTATAATATTCAGCTACATATTGTGTGAGATGGTACCATGAAATTGACACTTGCACTGACCTGCATTCTCCAATGCTCCTTGGAGGCTTTGCCATTCTGCAGCAAACCATTCCTGCAGAGCAGATCATTCTCTGGACAGTCTCCTTTCTTCTTCATTACAGCGATCAACTTCCAACATCAGCCTGATGCCCTTATGCACATCTGCATCAGCAAGCCAGCATGGAATTTCAGAAGAACCCTCTCCAGGCCCACCATCCTGCCAAATATCACTGTCAACATCCAGTTGAAAAATGCCCTTGGTGGGTATTGGAAGAGGTGGAATAGCACCAGATGGTGCTTTCTGGAGTCATATCATTCCCAATAGTTCATCACAGAGGGTGTTATAAGTGGTAATGAGATGTGAGATTGCAGGCTCTCTTCTTTTTATGGAAGATTCCACATGTGACTGTAGATGATTGTCTACCACACATGTTAATTGCTAATAGCAACCAGAAGACCACCCTTTACTCACCATTGGCAGAGTGCCTGGATGACCCTGCTATGCACTCCAATTCAAACTTGTGCTGCCAAAGGCATTCCCTAATTTGTACCTTCAATGCCTGTGCATTAGTTTGTGTTTGGAGCCACTTATTGTTCCTCAGAAGATAGAGGTCAGTTTGTGCTGAGACTCCTAGTGCACTTTTTTTCTGGTGGAGAGCCTGAGTTGCTTTGGAAAGTAAACCTTTTGCTGCAGTGTGCTGTAACTCAAAGTCCATGATGTCATTGACATGATCATTGACAAGATCCATTTCTAGCTGATCCACACATCTCTGGTAGTCCTGAACAGACTTTTCAAGGGAAAGTATGTGTGCCAATAATTTAGCACCATTGGACTTTGCCTGCCCTATGTTATATGGTCAAAAATATGGTAATGAGCATGAAGGAAGAGACTAATGGGGTAGAGGTTGAGTCTGTGAGTGCACCTGTGCAGCCCACTGCTCTTGCAGAGTCTGCATGTCAATGTGTATTGCATGGAGGGACTCCAATGCCAGCATTTTCTTCCTGTTGCCAAGGGTCCATTTCTTGTTCAACCACTGGCCAAGGGCAGCAAAAGCTTTCCTGTCAAAGTGACATATCTGATTGTCAAGAACAAATAGCCTCTGGTGATACTAAGCAGGAATTAGCACTTGATTAATATTACAGGAAGAAAAATGCTTACACCAGACACTCACAGAATAGGGATGAGCATCTTCAGAGAACTCCATAACTGCTCACACCCCTCACCATCTGACAAGCCAAAGCCTACACATTTACATGGGTGATATACTATCTGGCATGGCCACTGATGACCATAAGCATGGAAAACAGAGATACCAAACTTCAACCTGGAGAGTATTCCTTCATCAAGTAGCTTCCACTTGTGGCAGCTACGTTCCAGTTGACATCCAATGTCATATTAGAGACCAACAGTGGTGGTAGTAGGCAGATGATCAAAGAGATATTTCAATAGCACCAGGGCATAGTGCTGCTTTTCTCCTGCTGATGTCATATTGACTAGCCAGAGAACATGATCATGATGACAAAGCAAGGCCATGAGACCTGTGTCTGCAAAAAAGGAGGTGCTTGCTTTCTTCCACCTTTCATCTGCTGCATGGAAGGACTCTCCACATCCATCCAATGCAGACACAGGCACCTTCATCCCATCCTCAACACTGTCCCCTTGCAGTTGATGTAGGGAATTATGATGACTCATTGGAAGGGATCACTGTTTGTCAATGAACATTTCCATAGCCTTCACCTCTGATTCAGGAATGAATACAGTGTTGGTAGGATTGGGAGGGTCATGGGTAGCAGAGTTGTGAGGATTGTTTGTCTGCTTTTGGGTGAAACATGCATCCAAGCAAACAATGCAGTCAAGACTTCAATTATAACAGGTCAGAGTCAGTCTGTAACAATAAGTTTGCATGTGGCTTACTCATCCTGGTCAGTATTAGCCTTCTGTGGCACACCTCCCCCAAAACATAGTGGACAACGAGTACATAAGTAGTCACTTGGTTGAACCCTAGCTTCTTGTTGCATGGAAGCTTGTGTGGAGTGAATTAGGCCATTAATATGGTCCTCTGTGTATGTTGTTAACACAGTATACCAATGGTATCCATTGCTGAACTGTCATCGAAGGTTATCCTGATTGGATGGTCAGCGCCTCTTACACTGCTTGGGATGAACACATAGGTGTGTATAAACCACTACTACATCTCTGTACCTGGAGTAGGCAAAAAAGTGTCTAGGAAAATATGGAAGGGGGATGTATGGTGCAGGAGTGCACACATAGGTGACAAATAATATAGTAAAATCATGAGTGCAACATACCTTTGACTGCAGCTGGTACCCTTGGGCATCAAGAAAACTTTCAAGTGCATCACACCAGGCAGTTGTGTTAGGTGTCAACCATACAAAGAGTGTCCTCATAAACTCCAACACACAAAGATCCACTGCAAGAGTGGGAGCAACAGGGGAGCATGCAAACAGACCACATTTCATGAGGTATATAGGAGCTGGAGTGCATGCACAGTAGCTTATCTCAATCTCCTCCAAACCTAGTATGTATTAGCATGACATGCATGATCACAATAGAAGGGTCACATATGATCAAAGAAGAGACAACAAATGGTAAGTGAATGTACTACACAAGTGAGACATTGACTTGGATGGTCAACTGGTGGGTCTACCACCACCCAAAGGCTTTCTGTTGCCTTGAGGTACTGTAGATAGGGCCTGAGAAGTGCAGGAATGATATCTTGTGACCACTGCTGCCATTGGATTTCTCACTTCCACAAGCCACTTGTACCTGAAGGGGGACAACATCATCATTGAACTGAAACTTGTTCACAAGATCAAATCATCAGACTCATGACTCAGAGGGTGGCAATGTTGATATGGTGTAGCACTTGGATCTTGAGCAAGACACTGGCAACCTGGAAGGATGAAGACAGGCAGGGGTGCAGGGAGGTAGAGGCCCTTTGTACAAGGGGGGCAGCAGTAATGAGCTAATGGAGGTGGAACAAATAATGGCCAAGGGCCCTAGCCAGGTGTGGGTATGTGCAATTTCTTGCAGAGAGATAAGACATACCAGAAGGCCAGGTTCCACCTGAATGCCTAGTGATGATGGAAGAACACCCGAGACCATGGTTGGCAGTTGACTAGTCACAGCAGAGGCCAAATCATTACAACCCTGTACAGACGATGAGCTAACTTGGCATCCACTTTGCAGATAAGATCAGAATACCGAAGGGCCAGGAACACGAAGTGATGCTTGATTATCAGATGAGGGAGCATTCACAGCTATAGCCAGTAGCTGACTCATGGAAGCCAATATGGCAGAGGGAGCCTGCAGTGAAGACAAGTAAGCTGGCTTGAAAAATGTTCATTGGACAAAATCTGGAAGAGGGAGCATCACGATGCCTTCAAGGCTTCAGGCACTGAACTGCCATTCAGTAGCTGAGCACCAGGACACAAAGTCAATGGTGTATATATTGCAGGACTCAAAGTCACCACTAAGGATCTGAGACACGAAGTCACCAGACAGGTCAGTGCAACAGAGGGCATGGCTACACAGCTGAAATGAAAATTTGATGTCAGAGTAACCAATGACACACAGATGAGGACACGATAAGCAGCGATGAGGGATGATGGAGTTGCTAGGCCTTCAGAGCTGAATGAAGTTCTGCTGTCGAAGAAGGGTGAGTATATCTGTGGAGTTCCGAATCATTAAGGTTAAGGTTCATCAGCCACAAATGTATGTTTAAATTGTATTTGTGCTAAGACATGGCAATAGCACCAGGCAAAACTGCATAAAGCAAAACAAATTTAGATGAATTGGAATATGCAGGAGAGGGAGGGTTGTTGTCCAAGGAAATCAAATGCTGTTTGGACATAAAAATGACATGCCAGAGAATAAACATTGTACACCTCAGTATTGTCCTGACCTTTCAACTCAACAGGCAACTGCAAATGGGCAGGTGCTCCAGGCCACTCAGACAACAACTGACAAAACCTGTTGATATATGGCAGTGACGTCAGTAAATCAGTAGCACACAAGCCTAACTCGTGTGGGTGGCAAGGTAAAGACTCTGACCACATCACAAGGCCAGATTCACCAGGGAAGACACTATGGAGGAGAATCCAGCAGGCTAACCACACTTTGTTGGATGTGGTCCAATGATTGGGGATGAGGGCCTGATTGAGTGCATAAAGTTCATAGCGGAAGTTAAGTTCATACAGTTCCCACAGGAGGGATCGCATGAAGGAGAGGGGGGGATCTGAAAGGGACAAAACTGGAACCTGCACAACCTATGATTCTGAAGAGACAGCCAAAACTAAGATAATACTCACCTGCATTCCTCACCATGTAATTTCTTGTGGTGCCTCTGCTGAACCTTGGGCCAAGTTAATGACAGCATCTCCCAAAATATCCTGCATGGCCAATTTTGTTGATGCAGATTTTGTCGAGGGGAGGGGGGCAGTGTCGATGGTATTGAGGAAATCCCTCCACATCCGAGGGGACAGGAACTTCGATGGCAGGTGAACATCGACTTGACTAATCCAAAGCAGATGAGCAGACAGCCAGTTGAGGAGATAAGTCTTCTTTCTGTCTGGCATAGACACATTGACAAAGAGCATTGGCTTTGGGAAGCAATAGCCCAGGTCCACGATGCCAGACTTGATTCTCCACAAATAGACTGTGGGGCTTCGGAATATCCAGAAGGTTGGGTTCCTCCCATTTTGACTGCCCACCTGCTGATGATGATACTACAGAATGATCAAAAAAAGGAATGAGAAATGCGATAATTACTTACCTCGAGAGGGGCCTGCAGAAGCTCTTTCCCTTGCAGTCCTTGACTGCCTTTGGCTGGACTGCCTCCCACCACTGGAAGATGGATGCAATGAGGAAGACTGACGTGAGGAAGATTGATGCGAGGAAGAAGGATACGCAATGGGTAGGGGCTCAGGGGTATCAGCTAGGGTACCCTCATAACCACTGCATGTATGGTAGTGACAGAGGACATTGCTTGGACCACACACCAAATGGATGGGAAGGACTTGGCGACACCATTTTCCATGTACATAGCCCTGACGATCCCATCAGGGTAAGTAAGGCATACTGAATGCACCACATTCATAGTTGGAGAAATGTATGCTTCACTATGAACAAGCCAAACAGGTACCCCTGCAAAGTACAGAGCCTCACATACTTCCATATTTTTAGTAAAACAACCCATCCAGTTGCCATTTACACATGGAGGACATGATAGAGGAGACCTCAGAAGCAGGTGGACAAATTCAATGTAGTCAAGCAATGTGTAGATGTCAAGTAGCTTGCATTGAAACTGCACAATGAAAACAACAAGGTCTCTGAAAAGAAGGGGATGGTGTCAAAGGCACCTAGCTTCATGCTCAGCCAAACACATCAGGACCCACAGCACATCTTGACCAACCAGTCGATCTCGCAGAGTGTGGTGGCAACTGCGCAGAGTCTGAAGTGCCTCCTCAAAGGCTGTGACCCTCATGTAGTTGAACATGCCCACTGTGAAACAAGAGCTGGTTGGAATAGTAAAGTCATCAAGAGTTGGATTGTACCATGCAATATAAAGGGTAGGGATGGAACCCTTCCAAGGGATGCAAATCAAATATTCATATTGTCTCTCATGCATCTGTGGCCATTGAAAACAATCCACTATGCTGAAACAACCATCAGCATGGCAATGCATATCTTCATCCTCAAAAATAAAGGGTTCAGGTACATAGTCCATATTTGGGGATGTTATTATGACATTCCCCTTGCATGCAATGGCAAGTGCATCGAGCAAGGAAAGATTACCTATGTATGTAAGTTCCCAAAGAAAAAAAGTCATAAAAAAGAAAGAACATACTATCTCCAGCCCAAAGGTATGGTTTGAAACGAGTCAGTTCAGATGCCATAGGACACAGGAGGACGTCGAGGTTGGGCTAGCTGGGAAAAAGCATTGAGAAATAGGATTAAAGAAGCAAAAATACACCAGAATGCAAATATGAAATGAATGACAGACACGGATGAGGCCTTGAGCCGCACTAAACAAAATGGCAGTCCATGACCTCAGCAATATGCAGTCAACTGATTGAAGGCAGAAGCAACACAAAGTTAACTTCAAATCAGTGAGTGGCACGAAGCCAACTCGAGGGCCAAAGGTGGGTTGATGGAGGTAACAGCTTGAGGGTGGGGTTCAGCATGTTAGGCATGTCGAGTAGTGGCAGCAGTAGTGATGAGGACAAGGACAAGGAGAAGGAATAGTTGACATGTAAGAACTACCAAAATTGTCATATGTGACTAGTCACCTTGTCACACAGATGGGGAATTCCCAGGAAAAAAACACCTAAGTCATGGGATCTCGTTGATGCTGTCCATGCGTGCTGCCCTCAACTGTTCATTCCTTTGTGCCTATCATTGACTTTGACCCTGCCTGCCCTCTGAGAGCTGGCTTCATGCTGCTCATTGATTTGAAGTTGACTCTGTGTCACTTTGAACTCTGTTGACTTTGCGTCACAGAGACTGGACTGTCTCGCATTCCAGGCCACCATCTCAATTGCTCGAAGGGTATGTCAGCTCACTCGCTTTTGTTTTCCTGATCTGCAGTCTATTTGATAGGCACGATTGTTTTGGTGTTCTATCATATCTAGCTACATATTCTACTTTTCCATTCTTCTGACCTGTCCTAACATTTTCCAGATAGATGTTATTTTGTCTCAGTGGTACTGAGTCTCTTTCCATCGTGAGTTTTCTTCTCTGCTGCACTACCATGCTTTCTAATCTCATACAGATGTTCCTTTCTTTTTATCAATCATGACGTCCCATTTTATCCACTCCACCTCATTATAATTGGTGGTGTGTGCTGATATCTTATGTGTTGTTTGATCTCTATATACTTTACATGATAGATATCTATAATGCCATGGCTTTGTTTGGCTCGATGAACCGATGTTCAGTGTTGTTATCCCCAACAGGTAAGTCTTCTACTCTGCTGCACTACCTTCCTTTCTGATTTCAAACAGATATTCCTTCACTTTTTATCAGGCATTACAACCCATTTATCCACTCCACCTCATATCATAATCTATGGTGTGTGTGTGTGTATCTTATTGTGTGTTGTTTGATCTCTGTATATTCTACATGATAGAAATCTGCAATGGGCTTTACTTGTTGGGTCGATGAACCAGCGTTCAATGCCACTATCCTGAACAAGTAAATCTTCTGCTCTACCATCCTTTCCAAACTCATACTGATATTCCTTCACCTTTTATCAGTTGTCAAATTCCATTTTATCCACTCTGCCTCATCATAATGTGTAGTGTGTGGTTATATCTTCTTACTTGTGTCATTTGGATCTATATAAGATATTTACAATGTGCTCTGTTCAATCAGGTTAGCGAACTGCAAGCAGAAGGTCCGATCAGAAGAAGTGTTTGATCATTGTTCCCTCCCTGCCCCAGTGAGTATTCAATGGTGTTCTTTGTGCATGTTGTTTTTTTCTTTTCTTTTTATATATACATAGCCTTCTGTATTCTATACTGGTGAGTCGTCTGACTGCATTCCCTGTTAACTCTTTTCTGAATTTTACTTTTCCTAAGTGTGACATGTACACCCTACCAGTTAACTTTACTGTCATTAAATTTGTTCCATTGACCCTGTCTTACTAGATATCTTCCTTTAGTGGCTATAAGGTTTTATCCTGCGAGCTAGGAACAAGTAACAGTATCGATGTGTACTACCTTTTTTTAGATGGTTTACTTTCTTTGTTCCCCTGCACAACCTGTCATACCCATATTTTGGTAAGTCTTTCAGCAGAGTCCTCTCTTACTTTTCATCTTCATTTATTAAATATTTTCCTTAGAATCAAAAGTACACTCCAGCCACTGACTGACCACTGTACCTTCTAACCATATGTGAATCAAATTTTCTGCTCTCATATTCTCGATCATGACATCTTTCCCTGTCCCCAAACACTGGTAATTAAACCTTGTGCAGTCGACTCAATCTAAGTCAGCACTTCTATTCAATTGCTGTCAGGTTTTTGTATGTGAGGTACTTAGAAGACTGTGGCAGAGCCAATGCAAATTAGGCATGTAACCCTGTTGGCTGAAAACATAAATAGGCCACTAACAAAATTTCACCCTCTTGTCCCCTTCCACTCCATTCTTTCATTGAACCACCCACCATCATCCTTCATTTCCAGTAGGCACCTGGTGTGTAAACATGTTGGCCAAAATCATGATAGACCACTAACCAGCGTTCATCATCTTCCCCTTACTACTCCAGTTATTTGTTGAACCACCCACCACCACCCATTGTTTCAAGCCAGTGGAAACTGTGTGCATAAATGTGTTGGTCAAAAGCATGAGTAGGCCACTGATTTTCATCCTGTGTAACCCTTCTAGTACTTGTTCATTTTTTTGCTTCTGTTCTTGCTTGAATTTGTATCAGCAAGGAACTGGGTAACTGTGTGTTCCCAAAGAAATGCTTCCTTGTGTGACTGTGCATCTGCTGTGAAGTGAGTATGGCCCTGTGAACATCCCCCTCCGACCCCCCTGTGAAGACTGGCCCACCCATTGGGGCTAGGAGGTCGAGCAGAATCCAGGCTGCTGTGTCATCATCGACCAAAGTCCAACCCAGCCATGGTGCAAAAGCCTGCCATCACATGATCAAACCTGGTATGTCCTCCTATGCATCTAGTATCCCTTGTATTTACTGAGCTTTCTCCCACAGCAGCAACTGGAAGCCATGATACCGCTCCTGAGGTTAGAACTACATTAGGCTATTTTTTTCTGGCTTGCTGACCCTTGTGTCAGAACAATGAAGCTAGTTCAGTAGCTTGACGTTCAACTCTCAAGCCTCAACCATGGTGATCCTCCCAAGGTTTAACCTGCAAAGAATGTGAAGAAGAGTACCTCAATTCCTTTCACACTAAGATAGTGACACTCAAGGATGGCACAAAATTGGATTGCTGTACAGCTCTCAAGCAGCTGTACAGGGGCACTATCACTCTGCAGGATATAGACAATGAGGATGGTCATGAACAGTGTAAGTGTCCCCTCTATTCAGCCATATTTCCTTTCAATGTCCCTCCTAGCTGGTTCTGTTGACACCCCTTTTGACACTCACACCCATGACGAATCTCAAAATGTCTCTGATGATGATCATGAACCATGTAAGTTTGTATCCCATGCAGCCATATTTCTTCTCAAGGTCACTGCTGCCAGCCTTTCCTAATCCCTCCTCAGAGAATGTGTCCAATGACCAGTCTATGCAGAGGGAAGAGGATGAGCAGGTGGTGGAAGATGTCATGCAGAGTGACCATATGAGTGATGCTGAGGATGAGCATGCAGGTACATTGTTTCATTCAACTAAGGTCAGTCACTTCTCTGACTCATCTACTCACCTGAATAGGCAGTGATACTGATGAACACAGCGATAGCGATTGGTCTGCTACTGAGAGGGGTAAACTTAAATGCAAGCAAACTGCCAGAGAAATTCTTGCTGGCAATTATGAGATTGATACTCACCCATCCCCTCCCCTTGAATTTCCTACATCTTCTGAGGATACTATGGATGCCGAAGATACTGATAAATATAGGAAGTCCAGGGGGAAATCTATTTGCATTCTGACTAATGCCAGTGAAGGCTCTGACATGGCCCCAGAGGGTGGGCTTGGTACAGAGAGTAACCTGCAGGCTTGCAGGCATGGTAGACTGCCTTTAGCAGCTGTGAAGAAGGCTCAGGAACTTGGCATGCACACCACTTGGGAGGCCCAAGCCATTGCAGATGAATATGGCAAAATGTTGGCATCCATCATGGCTGCAGCTGGGCTGATGACGAAGGCAACATGGGCTGAGTCCATCTGGAACATGTATCAGGCTTGGTATGCAGGATCCAACCCTAAAACATCTGATGGTAAGCACCCTCATGCTTTTAAAGAATTTTTCTAGATCCTGACTGAGTCATAGAGAATTTGAAGGATTATTACTGTTGCCAAATGAAACACTATGAGGATCACAAGGACAAAGAACAATTTCCTGACCTGTGGGCAGAAATTTGCAAGTTCTGGAGTGAGAGTGTCAGTGGTATGAAGGATATGAGTTCCAAGGCAATGGTTGGCTGGTTGATGACCTGTAGAGACTCCTTCATACAAGCTGTATGTGATGCCCCCTTTGTCATTCATTTCTTACAGATATCTTGATGCAGGCACAAACCTGGTGCAATATGGAGAATATCCATGTATTTGGATGTGTCATTTATAGTGGAAATGATGAAGCTGCACACCAAGCTCCAGGTATTTTTGCTGGTTCTTCACTCTGCATGCAACTTGCAAGTGAGAGGCAGACGGACGTTACCAGACTTTTGGATTATCTCACTACTATTATCAAGTAAGTATGATTACCATGGGTGGGGTATGTGCTGACAACTGGTTTCCTCTAGATATAAACACCTTGACTCCACTGCTACTGTTCCCCTCCCTGCTTTTGCCATGCTACCAGGCACATCATATGACCATACTCTCTTATTAAAACCCCAGGAATCAAGACATGATAGAAGTTGGCATGTCTTACCCATGATAATTTTGTACAAACTCCATAAGTCTATTCCATTTTCTCCAGTTGGTTTGTCACCTGAGGCCATTGCAGAGGAAGTTGAGATCACACATGGACAGAAGAATGTTCCATGGAGAACACTACTGGATTTACTTTTTTCCCACAAGTATACAATCTTTGACTGGCCAAGTGGTGTTCCTGCTGTTAGTTGAAACTTCAACATTAAGTGCCTCAATGCTGATGAGCTTCATGCTCTTACTGTTCCATTCCTGAAAGAACAGATGGGTAATGATTACCACATGGAGGCCACAGTTGAGGATGAAGATGACCATGCTAATTATGTTGTCCCAGTACCTGCAGTGTCCTTTTCTCTCAAGCCATGGACTGCTGGTGAGTGGTGTTGATGTTGCATGACTAGTTAGCTAACATAAAATATCCAGACCAGCATGTATTGGTGCACATGATGGATCTGAAGGCCTTTGATATCCCACTGGTGATGAGTACCTTTAATCAACCCCTGCAACTTCTTTCTGACTCGCAGGCCTTCCTCAAAACGATCCCTAGAGGTATGCACCATGAGGATGCAGAGGAGGATAGGCAATCTGCCACAACTCCCACCCCCTCCTCGCCTCTGGCTGAGTCCTCACAAGAGCCACCAGCATGAGGGTGTGCACTGTTAAAGGTTCACCATTCTCATTGCCCCACTCCTGCATTGCATAATTCTCCTCTTCCTCCCTTGTCCCCACCCAATGACTCACAGCAGTCCTCCCCACACACTGTGCGTCGTGCCTCTTTTGTACCACACCGCACACAACATTGTACCTCCCACAGCCATTCTCCACCCCCACACTCCCACCACTGCCTTCACCATCGGTCACAGAAGCATTGTCAGGAATATCAGGAGGATGGAAGTGAGAATGATGCCCAGCTGCCAGAGAGAAGGACCCACCACAGGTATGACATCGCCATGGCTATTCTATGTTGCAACTAACACACTGCAGTGTGGTGGAGTATGTCTATCACACCCCACCTCATAAGAGGTGTCACTGTTATTCATCTGACAATGAAGATAACCACTCCCACATGCACAATATCCATTACTGAGGTATGTCACATACACTGCTATCTTGCATCATTGCTGAGTGTATCCATGGGCAGTGTTTGTTGACAATACCCTGCCCACATCTTATCCCCTTTATTCCTCCAATAATCTCTACTCTGTATACATCTTACTGATGTAACTTGTACACACTCCTTCCTCTATGCCAAGCAGCTCTTCAGCCTGTAAGACATATGATACCCAGGTTGTCAAACCACACTCCTTTCTTTCTATTTGGACTTTACCAATCATGCTTGATGCTTGTAAGCATGCCTTGTGAGCTGGATCATTGGTAGTCTATACAGATTATGTGATGACTCTACCTGAGTATCTACCTAATTGCTTACCTTGTTATCATGCAGTAATGCAATCCAATACAATATTCAGCAACTTTATTTGAGCTTAGTTTGGTACACTTGGATAAGTTGAAGTGAGGCCAAACTACTACTTTGATTTCACTTGGTCTGGTTCATGACAACACCATCTACCCCCCCCCCCAAAAAAAAAAGGTCTGAAAATGGATCAAGGGGACAATGAAAAAGTACTACAGCATACCACCACTTCTAGACTCCTGAAATGGACTGGAGAGAGACATGAGGGATAGATTTGAAAATACCTTGGCAATTAGATAGTCTACCCTGGGCATGACCAGAGGGGAATAATGGTGCATGTAATATATTTTTACCCACCACCCCTGAAAAGGAGAATGCCCATGGCTGCCTAAAAAATTTCCACACACCAGGGGAATTTGCTACTCTACATGGAGAATTCCCAAGGCTGCCTTGAGTGCCTCCACACCATCCTGGCAAATCTCCAACTCTACATAGAGAGTCTGCATGCATCACAGGAGGCTCTTCCTCACCCCTCATCAGCAAAAACATTTGTGGCTGTACAGCACTGTGCAGGATTCTACAGTGGCCACAGTGCATCACAGGGTGACCAGGAAGGTCCCCCTCTGTCTAGTGCTGTCACAGCACTGTACAACAGATGTGAGACTGTACAGTGGATTACAGTACAGTTACAGCACACCACAGTGTAAAATATTAGTCTACAGCCATGTGCAGTGGCAGACAGTGTCAGTCTGATCATGTCCATGATGAAGGATCAGTTTGCAAGTAAGTGCATTCTCTGTACTCACCTGCAGTCACTAGAAAAATGCTGCAGCATATGTTTTGCAATAGGCTTTTGACTGTCATCAAAAGGAGCTACTAGTTGCCAAATTTCACCCCCAGCTTGTCATCTCAAGTGCCTATGGTAAACATTTGATTTATACATGGGGATCAGGTGGCCTAGTGGTACCACCTGGCTGCTCTGCAGTGAGACTAGGGTCAAGGGGTAAATATTATGACATTATGTCTAATGATAGACAGGGGGTGCCCAAATACTCAATGGGTATTATGCTAAAGGGTCTCAGAGCTCATTGCCAATCAGAGCATTGGTACCAACCTGATAAACTGGGTGAAGAGCAGTGGTAGGGCATAGCCTGAGCAAGCAAAAACCTGTGAATAAAATACTATAATACCACTTGTATGAATTGTTGACCCCTCCCCCTGCTGTCACCCCTCATATCACTGCAGTTCTTAGCCATCAACCAAGTTGACTAGTGGTTTATACCATACTGGGGAGGAGAAGAACAGGGCAAGAAGCACAGCAAAGTCACATTGGGAAGGAGGGTGGTCAAGATGATGTGGTCAAAAGGGGGATGTCTGGAGGAGGATGTGGAACCCTAATATAGGCTTAAGTGCCTCCTTGGGTTACTTCAGTCAGGTTAGATCACTAGTCAATTTGTGTTGCTGGCTTGCCTTGGGAGTTCCAGCTGCATCTGTTCCCAGGTTGTCATGGGAAGGTGATGGGGTTGGATTTAATAGGGGTTAGGGTGATCTCAGGATCAAGTACCTAAGTTGACATGACTAGTTTAGAACCAGTAGTGCTTCCATTACATGCTTAAAGTTGTACCAGGGCTGTTAAGGAGGCTGCAGTCTGGCATTGGCTAGGGAATTTTTTTTTTTTTTTTTAATTCAGAATTTAATTGCATGAGGGCGGGTGTGCCCTATGTCGCAATATACTGACTATGAGGCATGCGACTACTGTCCAGGTTTAAGGGGGGTGACATGGTGTGAGGTAATCTGTCTACAAAGACCTGCCACTGTCATGTACAAACAGCCAGGACCAAGGGAACTGGGAGAAGGGTAAGCTACTCAAGTTGTACAGAGGGAGTGGAACAGTTAGGAGAACAGTGGAGATGTAAGGTGGTGGGGTGGTTGTGGTAGCTTGTTCAGTGATGAGCTGTTGGAACAGTGGGGTCATGGGGGAATTTAAGGGTGGCAGCGATGTGGGACACTACTTCTGGGGAAGAGTGTATGGGAAAAATAGAGGGAGCTGAAGGAATGAATTCCTAGGTCCATCCCAAGGGGTGCTGAGTAGGGAAAGGGATGTGCGAAAAGTGAAAGAGAATCGGTGGGGGGGAAATTCCATAGGAATAGGTTGTTAATGCTAGAACAGGCCATGGGCTTGTAGACGCAGGGCTCTGTATGTGACTTGTCTGATACTGAAGAAGCTGGTAGACTTGATAACGATGCTGGAGACATGGGGAAAACTTGAAAGACTCGACACTAGGGACTTGAAGACTCTTCAATCACTCAGAAAATGACTCTAAAAGGTGGATATCTTATTCCGACACTCAGCTGGAATATTTATGGTGTACAGGAAGCGACTACAGGTACAGAAAATTTTTAGAAGGAGTGACGAATGGAAAAAAAGATGACACCTGTCAAATGTACAGTATGTACAACCCTGCATGTGCAAGTAAGTAGGGACCATGTAGATGAATCATAGAAGGACAAGAAGGGAAACTGTAGCAGTACCAAAATTGACAAACCGGAATAAATGAATGACAGAAAAAGCTCTCTTGTGCATGCAGCTTGGGACCTCAGAGGGGGAGTGGATCACAGAGGAAGCAGCAGCGGTGGCTGTGCAGTGGCTACAGTGGTGGTGACACAACAGGTGATGGGTGCTTGGAACCTGTATGGGGTTGGAGCGCGGTGCATTGTGATTGGCCAAACTGGACCAAGGCCCAGACCCCAGGCCCAAGTCTGTATGATTGGCTTCGGAATTTCGGGGAGAAGACGGTGAGGCGATCAGGGAGTCAGCGTGATGTGGAGCAGGTGACGGAATTCTCATATGGGATTCTTTGAACATGAGGATGGGCGGGAAGGCACGAGGTGAGACCAGAGAAACTCCTAGCTCGAGCAGGAATGGCTGTGAGTAGAGACATCGTGCATGGAATGTTACTTGTACACTCAGAGAATTCCTATTCTCTACAGCAACTGCTTCATGACAGGCAGAGGTGGCCAGCACAAGGGACCGGTCCTTGAGGAGGCCTAGATAGAGGGGGGAGGTGCCTTCAAAGATCAGTTTGATGGCTGAGATAGTCTCCTTGGGGAGTTGGTCATTGGAGAGTCAGTCAGGGGAGTAGATCTCCCCTTGGAATGTGGGGGGGATGTCAGGGCTAGCAACTGCTGCGACTAGCCATGTGGGGGGGTTGGGATTGGGTATCCCCACTCCTGTAGAGTCTGTAACATACAGGTATGGTTGAGAGTGGGGAGTGGGTTGATCATCATCATTGTGATCATCCTTGGAACCTGAGGAGTCAGAGGAGGATTGGTTGTTGTGAGCACAACATGCTTCATGTGATGAGATATAATTGGCAAACTTCTCCCAAAGATCACTGAGCTCCTTCTGCAACTCTGCCAGCACATGCTCAAGGGAAGGGTTCATGGTGGTAAGGGGGGCGCTGCCAGGTTTAGGGCAGGCAGGGAGAGGGGGGGGAGACTTTGTGGTGGGTGGGAGCACCTTCTTGGGCAATGCACAGGCCTTGAGTTGGCCTTGAAGGTGGACGTACATGTTATCTTGATACAACTGTAGCCATCCCTGCTTGACCCTTCCAGTGTCTGAATCAATGGCAATTGGATTGAGGTGGGCTTTGAACAAGTGAAAGCCCATGACCATCCAATGGATGGCCTTAGGTGCAGTCTTGTTGCAGGTGATGGGGGTGGTAGGGACTTGGAAGGATTTGCCCTTGTTGGGGCCATCCTTGGTTACCCAGGTCCAGGTGGAAGGGTGAGATGTGAAGTGAGTGAGCACAAATCTGGGGAGGACAGGAGGTGTGAATCGGGCCTTGAACATGCCCTTGGGGAATGAGTGGTAGTGTTTACCAACATCTGAGAGACGGACGGGGCATGGATCTGACATTGGGCACTGGTGTTTGGGGGGGGAGGAGTTTTTCCCATGGGGGGATTGTTGTGGTAGTGGTTCAAGAGGCATTTTCAGCTAGGAAATTTGGGGGTCATAGCATTGAATCCTGCCTGGGATGGGTCTACATACTGTCACAAAACATAACATTACAGGGTTCATCATTCACTTGCAACTAGGTGAGTATAGACTATAAATGGGATTTTTTAACAAAAGGGGTCATACATATGTCTGTTTAACTTTTGCAGTTCAAAGGCTGTTAGAGCACACAGTTAGTGCATCCAAGCCAACTGATTTTCCATCATCATCAAGGAAGCCATATAGCCAATACTAACTACCATTTGACAACTCTTTCTGTGCACCATCACTAACAATGTTTCTTGCACTCAATTCATTCATGCACTTCAACTTCTGCTTGCATTGCTATGATACACTCACATCATCCTCTTTCATCCTTCTACAATCACATCACTGCTCCCACATGACATTCAAAATGTATATCACCTCTCTTTTAGTTGGATACTGCATTTGATTCTTTGTTGACATTGGAGCTGTTAGTACTTCTAATCACTGAACATCTCAGTTGTTTCCAATGGCCATGAACAGTGTGACAATGACAATGGCCCATCATTACAATAACTGTGCCTGCCAAGTGACTGCTACCCCATCAACAACAATGGCATTATTTACAACTGCAACATGCAACCACTATGACAACAACAATGACAATGATGACAAATGTATGTCTACTAGAACCAGATGATGGATGCATGTATCTGATAACTTGCATAATAAGCATATTTATCTGAATTGCTTACACCCTGATATCCCATTGCTTGTTCTATTGTTGTTGAGCAAACAATGTGCCTTGTGTATACAATGAATGCTCATCATATTGTATCTACTATAGTGATTTACAATGTGATGAACTGTGGAAGTTCATATTGCTTGAGTTTGAATATTACAGTGAGCAAATTGAATCTGTATGTGCACATGTCTGTGGGTCTGTATGGTCTGACAATCTCCAATCTGACTTGGAGAATCTCCACCCTGTCTTGGGGAATCTCCACCCTGACTTGGAGAATTGCCAACCCCCCTTGGAGAATCTCCACTCTGACTTGGAGAATCTCCACCCTATTGGGGGAATCTCCAACTCCCCCTGGAGAATCTCCACTGTGACTTGGAGAATCTCCACCCTGTCTTGGAGAATCTTCAACCCCCCTTGCAGAATCTCCACCCTGTCTTGGAGAATCTCCAACCCCCCTTGCGGAATCTCCAACCTGACTTGGAGAATCTCCACCCTGTCTTGGAGAATCTACACCCTGTCTTGGAGAATCTCCACCCTGACTTGGAGAATCTCCCACCTGACTTGGAGAATCTCAACTCTGTCTTGGAGAATCTCCAACCACCCCCATGGAGATCTCCACACCTCTTGCAGCCAATCAGGCCATCCCCATGGGTGATTGGCTGATACCACATCCAGGGAACTTCAGAAGTACCTTTCATGATTATGTGCAATACAATCATCATGCATTGTGCCAAGCTGCAAGCAGTTCCTGGTGTCTTGGAGAATCTCCAACCACCCCCATGGAGATCTCCACACCTCTTGCAACTGATCAGGCCATCCCCATGGGTGATTGGCTGATACCACATCCAGGGAGCTTAAGAAGTACCTTTCATGATTATGTGCAATACAATCATCATGCATTGTGCCAGGATGCAAGCAGTTCCTGGTGTCACTGTGAGGTATCCTGCACCTGGCATTATGGATCAGCCATCTGCAGCTGCATTAGTATTTTCTTTTGACATGGATGCCATGTGGCATGAGGCCTTGACTTGTATCCAAAGTCCACTCCATTTCCATACTGAGTAACCTCAACCTTTAAATTGCAGGTTGTTTGGTGGTAGAGACAAGATTCCTCTATGAAGCAATGTCCTTTTCAGTGGAATTTAGCAGACATCTAATGGGGAAGATGTAACCAGGCCAGCCAAAATGCTCTCCCTGGTGAAGAAGACCCCACTTCCTGGAGGTCAGCCCCCATGGAGAATCTCCAACCCTACATGGAGAATTTCCATACCTGCCTAGACCATCTCCCCCACAGCATGCACATTGAATCTCCAACCAACCCATTCTCTATTCTCCACTATTGTCTTATTCTGACATGAATACCATTCCCTGCATTAGCAAACCACCTACCTTTGGAGACACTATGGTGTCACACAGTAGTACAGGCCACATTTGCACAGCTCTATTAACATCATAGCCCAACTATTAGGGCATTAGCAGTCCTAATAGAAATACATTTGTACTATCAAATGCAGTATTCTTAATATTTTGGGAGCACTGTGGCACCTATGGGTGGCTGTACAGAAAACTACAGCACCTTTGATGCTTTACCTGAGACTATCCCCCTTCTCCAAATTTAGTACATGAATGGTCAACATGGCTTCTATGGCCAGGGAGCCTGCACACCCCCCTTGGGGCATCTCAAATGCCATGTTGAGGATGTAAGTTTAGATTGCCAAGGTGGTCTATTTAAGTGGGAGAAATCCCAGTTATCACCAGGGGCAAGCCAAATGATCATGGGCAATCCCCACCTGTAGCCTGGCATGGGGCCTATTTGTGGCCTGCAAAATGGCCAGTTGCCACTTAGGATAGGTGAATTTACCATTTCAAATGCCCATATTTGACATGGGACATGGTACATTAAGCCTGGGGAAAAATCCAGTTGTCACCAGATATGTCAATTTCACTTGGGAATATCCAAATTTAGTGTGGAAAAGTGAAAAGGGGTCATTTATGGTGAAGACTCCCTGGGTGGGTCAAATGAGCATGGGGAATCCCCAGCTTTACCCTGGAAGGGGGTCCAATTTGCCCTGGAGAATACCCAGTTGCCACCTGGGGTAGGTCAATTTGGCATGGGGAATGCCCAGGCTTTGCCTGGAAATTAGCCTGGAGAAATGCTGGTTGCCACCTGGACTAGATCAATTTAATATAGGGAATCCCCAGGTTTGGCTCAGGAAGGGGGTCTATTTAGCTTGGGAAAAGCCCAGACAATTCAGGTTCCATGTTGGAGAAAATCACATCTGGACCCCAGTCACTCCTATTATGTTGACACCAAAACATATTACTTATGGAGAAATCCATTTCCCCACCTTTCTCCAGCACCTATCATATGGGAGCTCTGGAGATTCTCCAGGCATGGGTTGGAGAATCCCCAGATTTTGGGAATTCCCAACTGGTTGATACCTATTAGGTCAATACATCTATAAGAATATATGAACCTAATAGGTCCCTGAAGGGGGTTGACTGAAGTGAATATGGAGGCCAGGATGACCTGGAAAAATTCAATGACTGGCTAGGCCAGATATTGAAGTACATCAGGAAAAACTGACAGTGCAATATTTGTTATAGACTGGAATAGTGCATCACTATTTGATATATAGTGAACTATAGCACTATTTTAATTATAGATCATGATGTCATAATGAAAGTTGTAGGGCTGAGTCACAGGATCATGGGAATATGCTTACCTCATTGATATGCCCAAAAATGGGTGACAAAATTGCAAAATACAAAAATAAATTGATGTCTCAAAAAAATTAATTTCAAAGATGTCATAATGAAAGTTGTAGTACCTGACAGGAGGACCATGGAGGTATGCTTACTTCATCTATCTGTGCAAAAATGGTAGAGATATGAACAAAATACAATTAGTGTTGTGTAGTCTCCATTTTTATTACCAAAAGTGTACTGTGCGCTTTTTTGATTCATTTGGTTGTGTTTGATTAGATAAGTGTCTTGTAGTGTCCTGACAGCACAATATTGGTCATATACTGAAATAGTGTGCAATTATTGCATATGTGGTGAACTATAGCAACATTATATCTATATATTGCCAGTTGCTCTAAATGTTTTCCCATGTGCAATGAATAGTTACAGATCATAAGGTTTCTTTTATTTCATTGTTTTCACTTAGGAAAGTGTAGAGTATTAAGTGTAGTGTTGTGTAGATTAATTAGTATATGGTGACTAGGAAATGTGTGGGAAATGATTGGTAATCTAAGACTCGCACTTAGACACTTAGACTTGAAGTGTTGCAGTGGCCACTGGTCATGTGACTGTGAGAAGTTGAAATTTTCATCCATGCATGCACACACATTCAACTGCATCTCCTTTGCCCCACCTCCCACCTCTCCCCACTGCTGTCCCTCCACCAGATGAGGCTCTGTTCCAACAGCAAGGTAAGATGCCTGATGAATCATCCTTCTCCCACTGACACTCCCCCACCTAGAGCCAGCAACAGCCCACCCAGAACAGCAACATCTACAATGACTGGTGGGTAACCCCCCCCTCCCTGGGCCCTCCCTCTCTCACCCCTCCTCCCATTTAGCTCCTCTAGCACCAACCACCACCACCCCAACCCTCCTTCAAGGTAATTCCCCCCTCCCCTTCTCCAGTCCAGATGCTGATGCCCATTCCCCCTCCCCCATCCATCTCCCCCTGTTACCATCCATCTCATACATTGATTTATTACAAAGTAGAATTATGTGGATGTATTGTAGATGTTGTGTGAAATGAGTTTGTTGTCTCCTTCATAAAAAGTGTGACCTACATAAAAGAAGCAAAAAAAGCAAAAATGGAAAAGTATGGCAAGCTTGGGATGACAACATTGTCACTCTATTTTGCTATTTATCCCTTTTTTTTTGCTATATGTGTCTATTTGTGTCTATATGTCACTATATTTAAGGGGGGACGGGTGGGGTGCCATAGATCCCATAGTTGTCCCTATTGCATCTTTAGTGATAAATAGTGGAATATAGCAATATATAGTGAAAAATGGCACTGTCAGTTTTTCCTGATGTACTTCCATACATTTCAGATTGCAGGACCAGATCACGATGAGGATCACATACTGTACACTGGACTATTCTTGGAGGGACTAGCCTCCCAATGGTATGACCAAGAGGTCAAATCACCAAATTGACAAATTCATCAATGGTCCTTCAAAGACCTCATATGTGGATTATTCAAAAGGTTTGTCCATGAAGTGTCAGCACAAAATGCCACTGACAAGTACAATTGGACAAGGTATGAGCACGACAAAGGAGCTCTGGCATTTTATAATGACCTTAAATGTTGTGTGCACCGAATGGTGCAACCTCCCAATGACTACTCATTCAGGAGGAAGTTCTTGTGGGGATTACCACATTTGATAAAGCAATATATGAGGCTTGTGGAATATCTGCTGAGCACTCTACAATCGAAGAAATACTTGAAGAAGTATGGCACATGGAAACAGTGCAGAAAGCAATCAACCAACATATGAGGGTGAGCCATGCCAGCTCTGGAGGGGAAACCTCCCAGGGGCAAAGTGGCTCACACCCACATGGAAATAAGACCACAACAGGCTCAGCCACAAACAATAAGTTCAAGTATTTTAAAAAGGGGAATACGCTTTATCATCAAAAGACCAATTCCCCAGGAAAGAGCACAGGCCATGAAAGGCAAGGTGGACAATCACTGCAAGCATTTCTCAATTTCTCTGCAGAAAACATGCTGAAAAAATTGAAGAAAGTGATACTCTTTTTTGACAGATGTTTTCAAAGAGAGAAGGCAAAAATAATAATTTCCTTTCTTTGCATGACTTGCCACAAGAAATTGATTGATGGTGATACCCATTAGTGTAGAAGCTAATCAGCACTACCATCAATTCATGTTTTCACACAGAAAAGACAAAGAAAACAAAATATTATATTTGCATTTTTTCTGTGAACACAGCCCAAATAAAAGAGTATCTCTTCTTTCCATTTTTTCAACATATTTTGGCATGAAAAATTGTGAAATGCTTGCAGTGAATACCACCACAAAGATAGGGGCAATAAACCCTGACAGCAAGAGCAAGGAAACTTGCAAACAAAGGGGACCCAACCCCAAAAATTTATGCCTGGAATAACATGCTACAATTGCTCTGAGGAGGGCCATATGGCCCTGGACTGTCCTCACCCCTGAAAGGACAAAGATAAGGCTGCATCAAGGCCATGACTATATGCAGTTGGTGTCCAGGAGGACAAGGGAAATGTTGGTATCTCTGAAGAGCAGGAACATGTTGAAACCAACGAAATCGTAGTTGTTGAGAACAACGACAACAAAGAGAATAATGTGGGAAGTGATCCCAACAAGGTGGAAAGCCTCGACAACGAAGTTGTTGACCACAACTATGAAAACTATTCTGAATTAGATGATGATGACAAACCTGTCATGTACTTGGGTGCAATACATCATGAAGATGAATCACCTGATGGCGAAGAAATGATATCATGTTCCATGATATATATCAAAGAGGACAAATCCTCAGAGGGAACCCTTGTAGCATCTGAAGAATGTAGTTCTCCCGAAACTGACAATGAGACAATGGAAGATGCCAATCTTGAACAATGGGAATGGTCCCATCTATGTATATGGCACAGTCCATGAAGGACAGTGTGATGAATGCCAACACCGAGTCAATCATGTAGCAGAAGGGCTACTCAGCAATGACAATTCACTTGTGAGAGCGATAGAATGCCCTGACGACTTTGCTTGTCGAGAATATGACAGAGGAGTGGTTGACAGAAGATGTGCCAATGAGGATACACCTCCAGATAGTGCATGGAGAATATGCTCCATGCTACAGATGATGGCATACCATCTTCGATGCAGAGAGGAATACCACAAGGAAATCCTTGAAAATTTAATCATAGCTTGAGAAGAAATTCGACACATGCACAGGGACTGCACTGGCTTGGCCAGACTGGTAGACAATGTGATAAGCATGGTCCAGCTACAAGGAGGTATAAGCTCCAGCATCAGAATATACCCTGATGCCATGATAACAAGCACACCATGGGGGGAGGTATGGATTGAAGAAGACAGGAGGATAGCGCATCATGTTGAATCCACTGACAATGAAGAGAGCATACAAAATGTGTCTCTAAGAGTCACTGACGATCCTATGGACCTCGACACAGACCGAGACAATAGGTCTCAAAGTGTAGGGGCAAACCCTACTCAAGACTGATGGGTATGGTCATACATCTATGGAGCCATACATGAAAATCAGCAATGTCCAGAATGCCAGAGACATATCGAGCATATAGCCGAAGCTGCTATCGACAGAAACATGTCATTGAATGTAGCCCTGCGATACCCAGAGCAACTCGCATTCTGAGAATTTAATCGAGGATGGGATGAATGCAGCCAAGCTCAAATGGAGGGCCATGGGCTGAATGTCAATAGACATCAATATGCACTTTGTGCAATGGCTGACCAAATCCAGTCTGATGAAACTAGTTGACTGCAATCATTGCAGGACATAAATGAACTGAGAATAATGGTGTGAGATACTAACATTACTCGCCAGGAATTGGAAAACAAAATAAACAGGACGGAGAACTGTTGGAGATTGAATCACCCCAGTGTGATATGTTAATTTGGTGCGAGTTTCATGTGATTACATAAGCGCTTAGAGCGCACTTAGTACTACACTTTTGGTACTAATCCCTCAGTAGTTGAGTCACTACTGAGGGTAAGCCTACATATTCTTTATATTAGACTACTTACTGATACCTTGTAGCTGCCTACAGGTACTTCAATATATATAGTAGTTGAGTCACTACTGAGGCTGCCTACAGCCCTTTTCTACAAGAACTGCCTGAGATGACACAGTACAGAGAATAACTGTATCAGGATTTATCCTGACGATACCATGGTGGAAATGCCTCATGGTGATTTGATGATAGTGCAGGATGGTGCTCCTGATGCCCATGAATTACACATGGCAGCAATGGAAGTCACAAAGAAGGCTGAACCACTGGCCAAAACAATCACTTGTGCATTCAGATATGCCATGACCTTGTCAGATAAGCAAACTGTGGGTTCTCACCCACAAATTGCACCAGAATTGCACATGTGTGCAACAATAGAGGCAGTCATAAATGGCTGCAAGGCATACACCATGATCGATACAGGTAGTACTGGCAATTTCATGACCCCAGCCTATGCCAAAGTCACAAAAATGAGGATTTTTCCTCTGGAACAGCAGCTAATGCTGCAACTAGGATGCATCAGTAGCTGATCAAAAATCACACATGGAGGGAACATGTCTATACATGTGGGCCAATATGAAGCACCCTCATACTTTGTGTAGAGTATAGGCTCGATCGTGAGAATGATTCATAAGATAATTGATTACTTCCCTCACCCTATAGGCTCGGGTATTTATACTGTGTGAGAACATTATTCTAGAATAGTCTACTACAGTATGGAATATTCAGCTACCTTGGAGTTCATTGTACAGAATGCCGGTATCTACTATGCGATACCAACACTCCCCCTCAAGCCAGGGTCATACCCATTTCCTTGGTATGCCTCTCGTGCTTGTCTCTCGGTAGCGCTTTAGTAAATATATCAGCTGTTTGGTACCTGTCGGAACAATGACACACCTCGACCTTCTTTTGGTCAATCTTCTCATGCATGTAATGATGAGATATGTCGAAGTGTTTCATCCTGGCATGAAACTGGGGATTATAGGCTAGAGCTCGGGCTCCCTCACTGTCTGTCATTATCTTAGTTGGCTCTGTTTGCCTGTACCCTAGTTCTGCATATAACTTTCGTAGCCATACACATTCTCGAGTACATTTAGCCAGCACAGCATATTCCGCTTCGGTTGTTGACAGCGTGATTAAGGTTTGCTTCTTCGAGCCCCAAACAATGGCTCCCCCTTGAGCTAAGAATACATAGCCCATGACAGACGCACGGTTCTCAGTATTGGCAAAGCTCGCGTCTATGTACCCTTGGAATATTTGGGTAGTAGTACTGCCTTCCTTTGCTCTATACATTATACCGTAGCCCTTTGTCCCTTGTAGGTACCTCAATATTCTTTTGGCTGCTACCCAGTGTCTTAAGTCTGGGTTTGATGTAAATGAGGCCAGTCTATTTACAGCATAGGCGATGTCAGGCCGTGTGGCAACCACGGCATACATCAAAGATCCGATCAGGGAAGCATACTTATTTTGGTTAGTTGCTTCCTCCCGTTCCTGCTCCGGGAACATCTGAACCTTCGTGTCTGCAGGTGTCTTCACACTGTTTGTGCTCTCTAATCCCTGCGCCTGTAGTATAGATTCTATGTACCGGGTTTGACTTATTAATAAAGTTCCTTTTGCCTGGTCTCATGTAATCTCTATACCAACAATTTTCTTCGGGTCTCCGAGGTCAGTAACCTCGAACATAGATTGCAGTTGTGCCTTTAATGATGTCATAAGCCCCTGTCGCGACATGAACAGTAGGAGATCATCTACCCATACGGTAATGATTTCTATTCCCTCTGCCGTCCACCAGACATATGCACAGGGGTCAGACCATAGGCGCTTGAATTCGCCTTGCACTAACTGTCTATTAAGTTCCAGGTTCCACTCTCTTCTGGATTGTTTCAGCCCGTATAATGTTTTTATTAGCCGGCACACGCGTTGTGTACTGTCCTCGAAGCCTTTGGGTTGTTTCATATAGACTTCTTCTTTTAGCTTACCATTTAGGTAAGCCCCCTTTACATCCATCTGTTGGATCTCCCAGTCCTGGGAAACCGCTAACACTATTATTGCCCTTATGGTCTCTAGCCTCACTACCGGTGAGAAGGTATCTGTATAGTCCATCCCCGGTATTTGTGAGTACCCTTTCGCTACCAGGCGCACCTTATACTTTTCTAATCTCCCTTCTTTATTGTATTTCCGAATGAGAACCCATTTGTTGGATACTGGCATCCTACCCTTTGGTAAGTCTGTCAGTTCCCATGTCCCCATTCGGTGTAGCTGATCTATTTCTGTTTTGACAGCTTTTTCCCACTCCGCCCATTCGGGTGAGTCACGTGCCTCTTTCAGCGTTCTCAGGTTGTCGGGTAAGGCACCACTTTCATTTAGTGCTGCACATACTAACACTGACCATTCTATAGGGCTTTCTTCGAGTCCTCCCTTGTCAGGATCTTGAAATTGTTCCAGTGAGTTGTCACTTTCATTTTCTGACAACTCCGGCATAGGATCGTTTAGTGCCTGGTAGTCTTTAACTACCCTGGGCCTACTACTCTTTCTCTGGTGAGTCTCACTTTCGTCATCTGTCCATTTTCATTTACTGACGCACTCTTGATCTCTTTTAGCTTCGTCTCTACTATTCTCGGTATCCTGCATGTCCTCGTCAGCCATGTTCCTGGGCTCTGGCTCCCCCTTGCACGGCATACCGTCTGACAAGGTGGGTGGAGTGCTCGTTGTACTGACTGGACCTTTCAGGAAATGAAAATTATGCAACGTTTTGATGGATCTGGTGCGGGCGTCGTAGAAACGGACAGCACAGGGGCCGTCTAAGAAACCCATGAAGGTGAGTTGTGTCGACTTAGCATCCAGTTTGTTGATACTGACACTTTCATTCATTATCCACACAGGGCAACCAAATTCCTGGAGATGCGACATGTTGGGACGATGTCCTGTCCACCTCTCGTATGGTGTCACTCCCACCAACGCTCGTGTATATGAGTGGTTCCATACATATGCCATGTGGGTGACTGCCTCGGGCCAGAGGAATGCAGGAGTGTTTCCTGCAATCCTCATGGCATGAGCAAGTTCACCTAGTGTTCGATTGAAATGCTCTGCCACGCTGTTCTGTGCCAGTGAATACGGTGCAGTAACCTGGAAGTCAATGCCTGTATCGCGGCACCATGTAAGTAACTCATTATTGACATATTCTTTTCCGTTATCAGCACGTATGACCTTTGTCCGGTGACCCAGTTGGTGTTCGAGGTAGGTAAGATACTCTTTTAATTTAGTTGACACCTCCCCCTTATTAACCATGAACCTAACTTCACAGTATCGAGTAGCATCATCTATGAATGATATATACCAGCACGCGCACCTGCTTAGGGCTTCTATTCGAGCTGGTCCCCACACGTCAGTGTGAATCATCTCACCTGGCTGTGTGTTCCTTGGTGCGGACTTTTCTGGAAACAGGATTCGGGTTTGCTTAGCTTCAATACATGCAGGACAATCAACAATTGGAGATGGCACCACGGTAAGTCCATCTACTAACCACTCGCGTTGAAGGCGTTGGAGTCCTTTGACTCCAACATGCCCGAAACACTGGTGCCATTCATCCCAGGTTCTTGCCTGGTACGCGCGCTCTGCAGGTTCATGCCTGCGGATGCGTAGTTCGTATATCCCTTCATGTAAAGTAGCTATCGCAAATAGATTATGTTTTTGATCATATAATTTCATTTGTCCTCCCCCAGAGACAGAGGAGCCGCCCTCCTTATCAAGGCATGTTAATGAAATTAAATTATGTACAGCGTCGGGGGTATACAATACGTTCCGCAGGGTAATTACGGAAGTCTTGTCACCTACTCATGCCTGTAGCATGACTGTCCCGACTCCGTACACTGTAATCTTGTGATCTCCGATGTAGGGAATGGGTTTTCCCTACCAAGGGATTTTATTTTTTATTCTTTGTTTCTCATATTCTTGCTTTCCAGTTTTTTTTATTATATGTTTATTACCTTAGTGCGAGGTTTTATTGCTTAGTCAGCAATTTTTATTACCTAGCCTGTACTTACTTTTCTTCTACAATCAAGTAACGAGTTACGAGCGAGAGTTTCGAGTTTCGAGTTCGAGAAGGTTGCGTGTGGCCTTCTTCAGTGTTCAGACAGCCCCAGACAGCTTCAGACGTTCTCAGACAGCTTCTCTCACCAGGCTATAGAAGCCCCTCTGGAAGCTCTCCCCCTTCAGACATCAGCACTCTCCCCCCCCCAGTCTCAATTCTTCTTTTCCTACAACTGGAGCCCACCGCGAGGGGCTTCTGTCTTAGTCTGGTGCCCCTACTCTCATCAGTTTCAGTCTTGTTTTTGCAGTTTCAGGTCTCGCTTTCTTGGTTTTCACTCGTGCCCTCACAGTTTCAGTCTCAGTCTCGCTCTTGTGTTTGTCTTTTCTCTCGGAATACTCCCTCATATATTGCTATAATCACTCGAGTCCCTGCCTGACGTCATGCAAGGCCTGAACACCCCAAGTAGTGGTTCTTCCAAAGCCTCAAGCTACCTTCGGCGCCCTGAGGACCTTCGAAGGTTCCTCGATGACATAATTCGAGTCGCCTCCCAAGCAAAGTCACTTCTCGAGTCTTGTCGAGGCCCCCTCGAGGCCCGTAATTCGCGCACGCAGCCACCACCTGCCTCGGACAGTTGCTCACCCCATCGTTTGTACTCATTTTGCTTTTTCTGTGGCCAGTCAGGTCATATTCGAGCAAACTGTGATTCGTGCAAGGAGTATTTGGCTGCAGGAAAATGTTTATTAGTGAATGGTTGTGTTGTACTCCCTACAGGACAAGAGATACCGCGAGAAGTACCCGGGCGCACTCTCAAGGACCGTCTGGATAGCTGGGATCTAGGGAGTTGGTCTAAGGATATTCAAATTCCTCCTTCGAGTCCAGGCTGGCTCATATCTCTGGAGGATCCCCACTTGTCAGTGCACCCCAATACCCCCTCAGAACAACCGTTGTGTGCACCACTCTCAGCGGAAGGGCCGAGTTGTCGCTCAGTGCCGGTGCAACCCCAGGTCCCCACTCGAACACCTACTGTGTCCTCGAGCTCGGTTGATGGCTTGTTGTGCCGCCCTCACTCACCCTCTTGTGTTCTACCTACAGGATACTCTCGTGGCCGCTCCCACTCTTACTCTCGTGGTCAGTCTCAATCTCGCTCTTGTGACCGTGGCTGCCCATATTTGCCATCTCGCTCATACTTCGAAAGTTCACCAAGCCGTGGCCGCCCATGTTCGCCGCCTCGCTCGTACTTCGAGAGTTCACTCAATGATGGTCATAGACATCACTCTCGATCTCGCTCTCGTGGCCGTGGCCGCCTGCGCACGCCATCTCGCTTGTATTTGGATAGGTCCCACAGCCGTGATTCCTATGATTCCCGCGACTACTATTACCGCCGCTCCCCACCACCTGCATTGTCACTCGCATGCTCACGTTTGTCAGCACACTTCAGGGATGAACCCACTCAGGTCCGGCAGCTTGACAGAGTGGTGACTGCCAGTTCGTACAGCAACCAGTCATCTCATAGTAGTTGGGAACCAGCGCACTCGGGAAGGCGATACAGCCCCAGTC
>JANFAE010000546.1:0-63106 GCA_024613145.1 Pisolithus marmoratus | reverse complement strand
GGTGGTTTCGTAAACAAGGTGAATGCCATCCTGACAGCCTTCTACTTGGTTAGATGCATCCCAGTTGTAATCATGTCCTATGCTCCCCATATACACCTACTCGATATAGACACATCAGTTCACCATCCCAATTGTCCAGGATCTCCAAGACTACTACACCGAAATCCATGCCAGCAGCTGCCACAGAGTCAAGGACTGGAATAATTGAGTGTGGTTTGCCGACTCATGGATATTGTAGTCAAAGGAAACCAGAGGCACGAAGGGCATGCGCATGAAAGGGCAGGTGCCATACGAGCTGTAAGAAGATCACATAAAGGGCCCATAGCGCTACTCTGTAGGGAATGGTACTTGGCTAGATTATCTGTTCCATCACCATTCCCCACAGCAGCAACTTGTGGGGAGCGATCTCGATGGCATTGGTAAGCTCGGCCAGGATATGATCAACCATGACATGTGTCACATGAACAACATCCCGAATACGATCGCTATTTGTCCGAGTCGATTAGGAAGATCCAGCATGCACCTTCCTGCAGATCACCTCCAGAACTGCTTGTGCAGACCCTTTCTTGCCAATTAGTCTGTTAACCAAGAGTCGCATCCATTAGGCGAGGTTAGGGAGCTCAGGACTATCCCACCATTACTCCACAAGGCATAGTCATACAAACTGCGGGGGATGGGCTGGGTATTAACCGGCATCTTCCAGTGGAGGATACGGTAAGACTGTTGTATGATTTGAGAAGCAACAATTTGAGTTTGGGCAGTATAAGGGTTGGGTGTAGCAGAAGCTGGAAACAATGCAGGTGGGCCAGACAGATATGCGAAATGAAGAAGGGAGAGTACCACAAGGAAGCTCATAAATGCAATCCACCCGAATTGCGATGCACGAGGACTGGTTGAACCATGATTCCTGACAGGTGGGGGAAAGTGCCTTTGGGCATTGAATATCTGAGGCCTGGTGTGGGTGCTGGCTGTGTGGAAAGGTTGGCATGTCATCGATAGAATGTGTAACCAGCCCACCAGGAGTTACATGCACAGTGCCCACCACAGGGCGATCCATGCTTTGCAAATCAGACCATGCTTGCTTCTTGGCCCAAATTGGGAGGAGTGGCAAACTCTGGTAATGGAATCGTTTCATCTGAAAAGCATGTGGGTGGGGTATGATTTGGAGGTCTGGCCAAGCTTCGTCAACATATATAGTGCAGGCCAAAGTTCAGAGCATATCCAGGCTATGCATTCGCCACTCTGAAATACAGCATGCACAGATTCAAGAACAAAGAGGAAAGTAAAGTAGACGAGTAAAAAGAAAGACAAACGGTACTTGCTGGCATGCAGGTTGAACGATCCATGTACCACCACTTGTATTAGCCTTGATACAGTGAGAAACCAACACAGAATGCCGACGTGGAAACAAGAAATCGTATCCAAGATCTGAGGTAAAAAGAATGCAGTAAAGTAACAAAGGTGGACAAAGCAAGTGAAGGAGGTTAGCAATCTCACCGCTATTGCAGGCCCCATGGCCAATTAATGCTATCCCCGCATATAAAAGACATTGCAGTGGGAGGAATTTCCCAGACATCGCACAGTTCCATGGCATCCAAACGAAAAAACACAACAAGTATCCATAAGTGAAAGTGATGACGCTTATGTTATGGTGGATTCATTTGGGGAGGATGAGGAAGTATGTGACCTCTCTTTGTGCTAAGCAGGTATCTTGTGCTGACCTTCAAAAGCACAATGAACGAGGTGACAAGACAATCACCCTGGATGCTGCACCTGTAATCTGTCATGCAACTTGGAATGTGATGATGTGCTCACCTCGAAATAGATCCCCACTCTCCCTACATTCTTCCGCCCACTTCACATACACCCAGTATCACAGGCAGCTTGTGGGCGTTCACGAACTGTCACCACCTCCAATGGAACGCATAGTACAATACTGGGTCAAAACACGAGTGAACTTTCCAATGACATGGAAGAGGTAGGTCCATTTGGGCCATCTACATCTTCGTGGTAATCCCCTTTCAGATCCCCATTACTCGGAGCGACTTACAACTCTTCAAAGAGACAATCCAGCTGGAACTCGATGGTGCAATCGATGCGATTAATGAGGCAGCCAACACCATGAAAGCTCATCTTGTGGGAACATCACTGAGTGCGCATGGAAGCACGAGACATGAAGAGAAACCACCTTCACTTCAAGGTCGCCATAGGGTAAAAGGATTACCTGCTCATCGCAAGCCCACACATCTGGAATTCCAAGTGCAGCTTTATTTTGGTTTCTGGTTTATGTCTAATAGCCATAATTACTAGAAACTGATCCGCGAACACACTCTAGCACTCATGAAGCGTGAGAACAAACATTCTCCCTTTACCAATGTGCCCAATAGAGCTGAAGTCATGAGTTACACAAGGGGACTCAGCATCCCTGCTGCACTGCTGACAATTTCCACGTTGACCTCAATGACACTCCAGCTTCTGCATGGAATACATCAGTGTCTCATGTGTTTGCTGCCAGTTTCCATGACACTCATCCTGGCTGCGACAGATCATTGAAGGCTATTTTTGATGCTTGGATAGTTCACTTCAACTATTTGTGCCAGGTATATGCAAAGCAGCAGATGGTTGCTCATGCAGAACAAGCCAGAGCTTTAGATCTTGCATCCAGGTATACAAACGAGCAGGATTACAAGAGTCCCTTGACTAGCATTCACTCTGTGCACAGATGCAGAGAACGCAAGTTGCAGGTCAGTTACTCTCATCATTGGCGATGACACATAATGCTTAGAAGGTACTATAGTTGTATAACTGCTGCCTTCGAATGGCCCACCGCCACTCGGAATCATATCCCTCAGCGGTTAATGTGGTGCAACAACTCAGACCGACTGGTATGAGCGCTGATGAGTCAGAACATGACATTGGGCATGGCGAACGCATCTACCATATCACCTGTAAAGCATGGTGATCTGCTGCCGTAACAGACACCATGCACATGCTTGACAAGCTCCATCTCCGAATGAGGTACCAGCAACAGTGGAATGCCACTGCTGGCGCATGGCCACATCTTCATATGCCGTCTAGTCAAGTCAGCAACCGAAAACCACTGTCAGGTCTTCCCAAGAACTTCTATGCTCAAGACTATCTTTCTTCTCTGACTTCGGAAGGCTTGGACAATTTGCTTCTTCAGGAGGACATACCCCTAGATATCCCACAAGCTATAGCTGCGTAAGTCTTCTCACTGATCCTACATGTGGAGTGAACTCATCTTTGTGTGCCATACAGCTTGGCTGGGCCATATGATGTTTTTGACAGGCAAACTGCCCTCAGTAGTGCAGGGAGGTGTTCTTAGAAAACTGACCACAGAACCTGAGCACATTGATGGAATGATATACACCTACTAAAACTTAGTTCATTTTGTGAATCTAATATAAACTTGTACATATGCCAATCTCTGCACCACACGTCCACTCATTAGAGCTTGGCTAAGTATGGTCAGGTGGCTTTGCATAGGCTATTGTGAGGTTTTCTCTTTTCGACACACTCTTTGAAATTCCTAGGCTAAGGTTGAGGTTATCTATATTACTTTTGTGATAAGCTAGTTGGGTGGCTGCTTGGAAGCGAGAACATTTTATTGCTGACCTGACTGAAAACCCATTGCTGCAGTACAAAGTGTTAATGTGCTAAGGTTACGAACACTTTCCTATGCCTATATCGTCTCTCCCATGTCACAGCTTGTACTAAGGATGGTTGATGACCATCGGTAATGACGATATACCTTATAGTACCATCACTGCCCATGATTTGCTCTCCCTCTCAGGCTGGTACCCAGGTGTTCGCCCCACCGACATTCCTCCAAATCCACATTTGGCATTTACCCACACTTTTGACCCAGTAGAAAAAGAGATCACCCTCTGTGACATTCTCAACGTGAGAAGGTGGAAAGCTGAGAGGATCATTTCCTTCCAATCTATACCAGTGGAATACCCCTGTGGTATCGCAAAATTTGTTGAGCTTCTGGGGAGACACCTGCCGAAGATTGTGAACCTTCAACACTAAGTGCATGTCCACCTAAAATACCAAGACATACCGTTATCAAAGGAGGGCGCCCTGTTGAGGGCTGACTCGGCTCACCAGAGCTACGGGACTCCGATATCAGTTCCTCAGTATGTAAGATCATCTGAATGACTGACATGAATGTGCTGTCTTCTACCTGTGGTACTGATGTTTCACTTTCTGAACAAGAAGATGTATCAATGCTGAAAGTAATTGCTTGGAGTTAACATTAGACTTTCAATGACTTTTGGAAGACCACTTACTGTGAAACACTTGAGGTTGGTTGCGAGAAGCGCTGCAGAATCAGTGGAGTTATGTTCTTTTGAGCTGCAGCCATGGTGGGTATGTGAGAGATTATGATACGAGTGACTCCACCATCTTTGTCAATGGGTGAACTTTGATGAAACAGCCACTGTTCTTGGGACATGGCAGTAGGCATCTGCATATCAGAGAATGGTCATAGAGGTCAAAGCTTACAGTCAATACGTGATCATGCCCAAATTTGATTTATATATACGTTCTGTCACAAAGAAAAGTTGAGCCACTCCGACCAGTGCTGGAGTCACCACCCTCTCACAGCCATGTGAACATTGTGCTTGTTCTTCTGCTATTCCATGCACATGCGATTGCGAGAACCCATGATATTCACCTGAGATCCTACGGGATGTACTTTTGACAACCTGGTCTGTACGTTGAATGACTGCCTGAGTGCCTCAGCAAGTGCTGTTATTGGCGCATCATTGTCAACATGTGTCTGTTACAGTCCTGCTAAGTTTGCAGGTGCAGCCCTATTACCCAGTGCTTTGTTAACAGTCTTGGACTAATGCCTCCACCTTCGGGATGCCTCTTCAATACAAGTTGTACCACTGCCTTGAGGAAGAGCATCAAGACACCATCACGTCTCTTGCATTCAGCCCACACAGCACATTCTTAGCCATTGGCAGCCTCGATGGAAAGTTGTCATTATGGTCAACCCTTTCTGGCCGGAAACTCCATGTTGTTATCACTGGGAGTAATGCTGTACTCTCAATCATCTGGATGATGCCATCTGAAAATCACCTGTTGTGCAGGCTTGCTAATGGTGTGGTCATCTCAATTCATATAGACAACTGTGTTTGTAAGGGCTCAGTAAATTCAGCTTATTTTCCAATACTTTTGATCCTGTTTGGCAGCAGGTTACCGTCATGGGGTTTACAGCTCATTCCAGCTCTCCAGTTGAGTATCTTGCTGTTATGGACTGCATTGTGGTCACTGGTGCCCGCTTGGAAGTCTTTCTCTGGAATCATGAGGGAACAGGTAGGGTCCTTTGTTGTCTTGTGACGTCAGACTATCATGATCATTAGCTAAATGGACGCAACTCGCACAAATTCTTCCCCCTCCATCCATTTCAGTAAATCATGAATCTGAGGTGATTGTCACGTCCTTAGCATGGGTGCGTACAAAGTATTCTGAGAGGACACTTTTGGTCACTTACTTGCATCATGGGATACTGTATGTTTCCATCCTTTTATGTGTGGGAGATGACTGATCCCTCATCAGCCTATGGGATGTGATTAAAGTCAAAATGGCACATTTTGTCTATGTCAAGACCCTGGTGTATGCTTGATCTTTTCTTTAGTATTGGTGCCGCTATTGATGAAAAAGAGGCAGTGGCTCTACATATGAGCGTGTCTCGTGATGGAAATGTGCTAGTTGTTTCCAATGTTACAAGTGGATTTGATATCTACCACCTCAACAACAGTAGCCTAGACGGTTCCGTGCTTCAGCCGAGTAATGGGATGCTTGTCCCAGTGGCCTTCATACATGGAGGGCATGCTATACTTGGCAGCAGTACGTGCAGGAAGGTGCAAATATGGGACTCCACGGACAGATCCCTACTTGGTACACTTATGCATGACAGTGAGTGTCTCCAAGCAATCTCTCTGACCAATTCTGATGCCCAACAGCCAAGGACGTTGTGCTTTCTATTGCAGTTGAGTACTGCCTTTCATTTTGACTAATTGCAGTGATGCTCACACGTGGTCCCCCAGGCCCATGTCGAAAGCAGGGAAGATAGGTTCCTTATTGCTACTGGAACATGTGCTCTGGAGGGACGAAGAGTCTATGTTCAATTATGGCATGCTGTCGAGGTTGAAGATGTTGGTGAGTGCAGACTTTGCTTAGTTCGTTTTCATAGCTACTTAGAATTTAAGCACTTGCAGACAGTGATACCCATGGTATCATAAAAGAGGGGGGAGTAGCAGGGACTTTCTCTGGTTTGAGATGGTTGGAGATTGCGACTGTCATTTTGGTATCAGTCAGCACATATGTCTTGGGGTCCCTGGTTAACTTACCATATAGGGGGGCTTGATGGCTCATAACCCTGAGTCCGTGGGATGAAAGCAGATTTCGTCAGATTTCGTCTGTCACAGTCCGATGAGACAGGATCTGTGGGAGGGTTTGAGATAGTATCACATTATGTCGCATTCCCTAATAGAAATTGTAATGTACTAGGAGTGTGTGTTACACTGTAAGTTGTAACATGTCATATGCATCACACCGCTCAAATTTCAAATGCAACGTTTGTGCAGTACTAGTGTAAAAAGTCAGTTTATTCCAGAAAATGATGCAGTGGCAGTGTGCATTGCCACTGCAAACTCTTTGCTCCCGCTGACTAATTAGATCAGTGTGCTGCAGCTGCTGGCGGCCTAGGTCTACCCACGTGATCTGTGGCATGATGTGTGACCCACGTTGAACATTGACTTTGCATGCATGCATGTCGCACATAGGTCCTTCCACAGCCATCCACATCGTGTAATGTTCATGGAATGATTGGTGTGGTGAGCAGAAATATGACTAGTACTTGTCCACCGTTCTTGACTAACTGAGAGATCCACTCACATGTTATCATGTTAATCTTTGCATCTGCACCTGCAGGATGAAAACATGTTTATTCCGATCTGTGGCACCTGTCCAGACTCCACTCTCGGGTTACCCCAGTGCACACACACAAAGAGTTCTTTCTCTGCAATGGACAAAGGTCAACCTGCTTTGTGCCATCGATCACTGATTATAAATGGACCCTCTCCTCAGATGCGACTACCCCCTCACTCTACTTCCCACTATTTCCACGAAATGTCTCCCATAACCTGCGGTATGGCTCGCAAAGGTGTGAGGCATTATGCACCATATAACCTGTGCTCTCATGGCCCCGACCAAACCTTGTTAGACCTTTCGACTCTGCCATCTACACCAAGGACTCCGGTTCATCCGTACAATGCTGTTGGTGCTCGTGCCGCTGTTCCTGCCCCTCGCATTCAAGCTGCAGAAGGCAACCCCCTGGCAAATGCAGTGAGGGATCAATAAGAATTGATTGAAATGCCTTTGTTGACCACTGTTTACAGAACAGGTTCACCTATCCTGACATTCGAAAGGCCATATGAGATGGTGAATCTCTGGTATTCTACATATATCACCCGTCTTTGTGCCCTTGATGCTGAATCCTGACATAGCAGGCTGTTGGTTTTGGGATCAAGCTTAGATTCGTTCAAGATTGCTTTGAACTGGCAAAGGCCATGGATGAAGAACAAAAGGAAATGTGAGCATTTCTGCCCATTGTCGTGATCCTCTACTGATGTTACTGATAGGCTTCGGGCTCTGGAGGCTGATGAGGTTGTCTCGCAGGAGAAACTTGTATGTATTTCATCTCAGTCATTGTAATCTATCATATAAGCTCATATTCTCATTTATAAAGGACATGTTTGGACAACACGAGCTTGACTATATCGAGAAATGTGTGGAGATAGCTGTGGAGGTCATAGCTAACAACATACAGAAGTGTGGATTTTTGACAATTGACAATGATTGGTTGCTCATATGCTTTTGTAGCATGTTACAACTTGCTAATGGCACAGTGTCGGCCTCCAGTACTTGACCTACAAATGAGCAGCGGTAATGATGTTTACTAGAGGATGCTGTTGTGAACCTACCTAGCTATTAGCTAGTATAACCACTGATACCCTGACAATGTACAACTCCCCATTTTTCCATTTTACTTTCGTATGCATGAAGGGGGATTGGATGCAAGAAATTGGCTAGATCTAGAAAGTGGTGGGTCTAACAAGACTTAGCAAGACCTAGATTACTGTACCACAGAATCTAATACTAGTTACCTTGCTTGGCAAGGTTTCTGTGCACCATATTTGCTGTGGGAACCATCAGACGACTGAAAGCCTGGCACTTCCCGAGTGTGATATGACTTTGAAAAATTTGGGCTTTCCAGCGTGTTCCGAGAATTTTAATCTCAGTGTAACTCCATGTCTTCCCCTTTCGTGTCTTTCTCCTAACTCCCACCATCTGAGATGTCTTCATCGAGGTCAATTCTGGTTGCAAAGACGAGTTGGTAAAGATAAAGTTGGTGAGTTAAGAGATATACGTGTCTGGGTAAGTCAGTTTGTATGCATATATGCTGTAATTTCTAACTTCATGTGTCTAATAATACATCACTACCACCATGAGTCATCTGACCTTATCAGCACAGCAAATATATTATGAACAAGGATGTCCACTGCAAGACTAATTCTGGTCCTCTGCCAGGGTCATACAGGTCCGTTTGCTTCATCTTGGATGCATGCAGTGATGATATGGCCATTTTGCACTCTAGATAGGTCTCTTCTGTGTCGGAGGGTGTCTGCATGTGACCTAACTTTGGTCACAGTCGCAGCGTCCTGAATTTGGGTAGATCAGTCAATCAGTGTATTTTATGGACCGGGTAATTCAGTATGAAGTTGAGGAGGACCAGCCTGATCGACAAGACAGCTAAATTACAGCATGTGCATCCTACAGTTTTTGAATTGCTTTTGAATTGTCAGAGAGCTCAGCAAACAACACGTGTCCATTACGGTCCATTATGGTGCTTAGCGGTCTGCAGATCCAGGGCTCTTGCATGCAGATGTTAAACATCTCCAGATCTATGCGCTCAGGCTTGTCTTCATGCTTCATAACCTCACTATCTATGTGCTGACTCGTCTTGTCAGGCATTCCATGCACATGGGCACACTCGTCTGGTCATTCGGGACCCACAGTCTTAGCCTCGACTACCAGCAGGTCGCTGGTCGCTGGTCACCCTTGTTGTGTGTCTATGCCCTCAATCTCGCATTTTGTTCATGAAGTAACCTTGTCAGCAGGTTACGAAGAAGAGGAAGTGATTCTGAACTCAGTATTAGACTGCAATGTATGCTCTCAAACATTTTTGGGTTTCCTGTGTCTGTGCTCTGTAACTGTGACCATCATACATTGCAAGCATCAATACATATTGTGATGTAACATGATATTGGGACCAGTGTAATCTAGCTAAAAAAAAATGGATGCTAGCAAGGTGCAAGTGTGGGCATGAGATGCCATGTACAAGGTCTTGCAAGCCATAGCAAGGCCTTGCTAGATGAACATACCTGTTTAGATGTAGCAAGGATGGTGCATTGCTTGCAAGATATTGCGGCCCTTGCAGAAGGTGTGTTTCTGGGCAAGCGCTGCAATATTGGTGAGTGTGGTCGATCTGGTGGTTGTGTACTCTCTCCTGTTTCGATCCTAAACATCTGAACATTCATGAACTCTCACTGAGAGTCACGTGATCCCTTCAGTATCATTCTCTCTACTGCATTTTATGTCTTTCATCTACTGACCTTCACTTATACCCACCTTCCTGTTCACGTCAGTCACGAAGACTGGGACATTCGAAGGTATTGATCAATGTGCTTGTGTCAGCAAATCTCCCCTCATATAACTGTTTCAGGTAACTCTTGCTCACCACCAGAGGTCCTTCGCAGTGAGTTGAATTCATTCATCGCTTATTGTAAATCACCTGGTCTTACATTGATGCTGTAGTTCTATCAGGACCACATTATATATGGCAAAAAAGCTGTACCTCTGCTCCTGCCATGTTCTGAAGTGCAGACAGCAGCAGACATGGTCTGAGGTGCATGGGCGAAGCCTCCCAGGGAAATTGGTGTCCAGAGCACTTTACTTTCGTCATCAGAGGCTGGAACGTGACTGTTCCTCATCAACTGAAGACGATATATTTGTCCCACAGTTGGAAGAGTGTCAGGAGCGGTCTCACGGTGGAAGTTCAGGTACTAAGTTTTGATTGGCCAAGTGCTTTTATGTTCTGATGGGACAAGTCATTGCTCTACAGAGGTTCTCGAGTCTTCCCCTATTCTTTTCACTGAAAAAGAAGTCTGTGAAAATCACATGAAGGTATCTGAATGTCTATCTCAAGAAACTGCCACATTGGAGGCTGCTATGCATGACATCAACCATATTGCGAAGCTAATCAACAACCAAATTTTGTCATTCACTGCTAGTGGGCCCCTGCATTTTTCAGTACCTCCTCATGGAGAGTCTCTGGAGTATGACGTCTGCCAATCTACCATTCCCACCGAATCTAATGCAGGACTGCTTCCCTTGAATCGGAAATCTGCGGTCAATCAGGCCATCCTACACCACAAGGATAATCTTCACATGTCTCTCACCACTCTTCGTGAGATGCAGGTCCCTGATGCACTACAGGAGCGCCGCCAGGAACTCATTGGGCACGTTTGTAAAGAGCTTCAGAGAATAAACCTTGTAAAGATAACGGAATGGAACCGTCAAGTTTGATTAGCTAGGAGTGGAAGAGGTCTGCTCATATCCCAAAATAATGTCATAAATACCGGTGAGTTCCATATGTCAAGGGAAGTTACCCATTATACTCCTCCTTCTCCTTACCTGTCATTCGTTGCAGAGCCATACTTCAAGCCTATCGGAGAGCACATGCATCCAGCCATGGCAGCAGCAATGTTCTTGGTTTTGGTGCTCTCTCTTCTTTGTGGTATTTCCCACAAGCAGGCCACGTTCGTCCTCATCACACTGAAGTACATTATTTCTTGGACCTACCCAAGCTGTGCCACCTCCAACCAAGCACCAGATCTCAATGCCTTCCCTGGAGATTACCGGACGCTCCTGCGACATTTCGATCTTGACCCCCGCCTTTGTTCTTATGTCTGTTGCCCTTCCTGCTTCGCGTTATACCCAGACTCTTCCAACGCACCTGATGAGTGCATTCACTGCAAGGCCCAAAACGAGCCACCTTGTGGTTTGGCCTTGTTTCGAACAAAGAACATCAGAGGGAAAGAATTCCGACAGCCCATACAGACATACCTTCACCAGAGGATGAAAGATTGGGTTGCCCGCTTACTGTCAAGACCGAATATCAAACAACTGATTCAGGAAACTAATCGCAACACACTTTCCTTCCCTCGCGATGAAATCAGGGACATTCATGAAGCCCAAGTTTTGCAGTCACTCATTGGACCAGATGGAAGACCATTTATGAGCTGCGAGAAAGGTGCCCTCCAGCTTGTTTTTTCTCTCGGTGTGGATGGGTTCAATGCTTTTGGCAAGAAGATGGGAGGTGGTCCTGCTTCTGTGACAGCCATTTATATGGCATGTTTATCACTACCCATTGAGGAACGCTTCAAGCACGAGAATGTGTATCTTGTTGGGGTCATTCCTGGTCCTCATAAACCATTGGAAGATGAAATCAACCATGTCCTTCATCCTCTTGTGGATGACCTCCTGGAGTTCTGGAATCCTGGAGTTCGTCTGTCCCGAACCGAGTGTCATCCATCTGGTTGTCATGTCCAGGCAGCACTTATCCCCCTCGTGTCCAACATCCTTGCTGCATGTCAAACAGGTGGATTTGCAGCTCATAGCGCAACACTTTTCTGCTCTCTTTGTTATCTCCCTGCAGATGAGATTGAAAATTTTGACCTAGAGACGTGGCCTCTCCAGACTGGTAAAGACCACCGCCACCATGCCAATGCATGGAAGGATGCCCAGACAGTCACCAAACAGCAAGAAATTACTAAGAAATATGGGGTTCATTTTAGTGAGCTCCTTTGTCTGCCTTATTGAGACCCTGTGCTATTCACTGTCATTGACAGTATGCATGCCTTCTTTCTCCACATTATCCTGGAACATATCTGACGAATCTGGGGTGTTAACTCTGATGCCCCAAGTGGTGATGGATACTATGCCCCTAGCTTTCAGCCCCCCAACCACCCGTCAAGCGACATTTTAACAGACACTTTACAATGCCTGCAGGCAACTTGGGAGTCAACATCAATCAGTGTTGCTGAGCAGCAACTGAACTCATTGGGGCAGCACACTCTTTGGCATCTATGTGAACTGTTCAATTTAAGGCGGGTTGGGTCTTCTGTTATGTTATCGTGCACACTCCTGGCTTGGGTACTTGATTATCTTCATTCTTGGTCGTCTGTTACTCACTATCTTAGTATCAAGGTTCAACAGCTGCAAAGTGCAAAGTAGATGATGCTCTCAGGATGCTTAAAGATTCAAAGGAAGAGAGTGAAGAGTCCGAGTCATCGGATATCCCAACAGATCCAGTATGCTTCCAATAGCTTCACCCAGTTATATATTAACTCACCTTGTTTAGGCCATTGTTTCTAGAACTGTGTCATTCCTAACTGATGGCAGCAGTAGCTGTTATGGTTCACGCCTTGGCATAGGACTTTCTTTCCTTTCTTGACTGCTTGGCCCTGTTGATCTTGTTCTATGTGTTTCTTTCTTGTTCCTTTGACTCGTGCTTTGGCTCAGCCAATAGCGATATCTTCTCTTTACACATGTTCAACACATGTAGGACTCTGGCCAGTGGCCTTTATCCCTTAGCCACATGAGGTCACCTTGAGGCCTCTCCCTCTGTACTATATATAGTCGCCTCTAGTCTAGAGTAGACCCTCAGACTAGAGCTGCCCAATCTATAGGCTAGTTCCTCAGAACTTCGAACTCGAGCTTCCCAGCTCTCACTCAGAACTACGACAAATCCTCCGGAAAGGAGGTTACGATCGTCGCATCGTAGAACGACTACTTGGGCTAGAACTACGTTACAGACTTCAGTCTTAACGTAACAAAAGCTCTAGTCTACATTCCGGCCGTCGTGCCCAACTGTCTGCTGATTAGCGAGACACCATTTTCCCTTGAAGGAACAGATTGTGGGCAAGCCCACTTGAACCACGAGAACCCGAACCAGAGTCGTCAAGCTCTGACACCAAACATAGTGCCATTGAAGCACATACCCCGACTGACCCGAACCCCTCACCATCTGAGGACGATACCGGCTTCCTCCAGAACACTCTCCAGAACGTATTATCCTCTTTAGGATCACCCCATCCCCTCACCTCCCAACCTCGCCTCAAACCCGGAAGCCCATTCACTATGTCAGGATCCGGATCTGGCCTTGGCCTCGGATCAAAAGGTGGAGCCCCTACCGCTCCAGCCTGACCCACCAAACTAAAGATTGGCACACCATTTGAATATGACGGTAGCCACGAAACCGCTATGTCTTGGCTGTACTCAGTCAAGGCATATCTGTTAATCAACCAAGACGTCTACGACAATGACGATAAATGTGTCACATATGCCCTCTCCCATATGAAGAAGGGGGTAGCCCAAGCATGGGCAACGACTTTCTACCAGACGGCCCTGGAGAAACAGAACCCCAGTTTTGGGACAATGAGAGACTTCGAGAAAGACTTCAAGGCAGCTTTCACCCCAGCCGACACCACTGGAGCTGCCATCGCAAAAATCAGGACCCTGAAACAAAAAGGGTCAATCGAAGAATACATCTCTGAATTTAGAACTGCTGCTGCTCGCAGTGGTATTAAAGAAGATGCTGCCCTCGTTGAGTTCTTTGCCACAGGACTCAAACCAGCACTTGTCCACCACATCTACGGAATGGACAAGGTACCGACGAAAATCGAAGAATGGTATGAAAAGGCCATGCATTTCGAGAACCAATGGCAGAAAGCTCATGCCATTACTGGACGAATTGACAACAAGGGAAAGGGAAAGTCCTACCCCCGACCCCAGTTTCAACGACAGGAAGAGAGAGACCCCAATGCCATGGATGTTGACGCGGTGAAACTCTCCAAAGAAGAGAGAGATCGCCATCTCAAAAATGGCTTGTGCTTTGGGTGCGGGGAAAAAGGACACATGTCCCGAAACTGCCCCAGCCAGAACAAGACCCCTGCTAAAAAGGTGAAGCAGGTGAAGAAAGAAGACTCTGACGATGAGGATGAGGCCTCTGTGGCCTTGGTCAAATTGACCAAGTTCCTCGGAAAGGGTTTTTAAATGGGGAACCAGAGTTGATGCCTGGAACCCCTGAACACTATATCTCGTATGTGGCTTCCCCTGTAAAAGTGTCTTCTCTCCCCGAGAGAGTTATGAAAATTCCTATTTCCGTTTTCACGAGAGCCACTGGAGAACAAGTCGTCAACACCACCGCCCTAGTAGATTCTGGGGCAGAAATATCTTGCATCGACTGGACGTTTGTCCGAAAAAATAGGTTACCCACCGAACGACTCCCTAGACCCGTTTCGGTCACCAACGCCGATGGATCCCCAAATGAAAAGGGACGAATCCTGTTTACTGCCACCTTGTTCGTCAAAATACAAGGAATAACCCACAAAGAGAAATTCTATGTGATGAACTGTGGGTCGGAAAATGCTATCCTCAGCATCCCATGGTTACAGAAAAACAACCCGACTGTAAACTGGCGAAGTGGAACGTTGACCATCGACGAGTCAACCAATGTCGCAGCACTCCGAATTCCTGCTTCCCCACCAGAGGAGTTCCCTGAAGAGTCCCTCCTCGAACCCCTTGAAAGGAAAGGGGTCAACGTCTATCTTGACCACGAAGAACCAGACGCCTTCACAACCAGAGCGTACAACTGTATGTTCATAAACCATTTTGCGAAGGCTGCAACCTTGATCGCCCCAAACAACAAGTGGGTGAGGAAACTTAATCTGGCAACTGAACTTGCCCAAAAGGAAGAAAAGAATAAACCGAAGGCAACCCTTCCCCCGGAGTTTGCAGAGTTCACCTCTGTGTTTGAAAAACCCTCTGATGGAACCCTTCCCCCTGTACGACCCTATGACCACCCGATCAATCTAGTCGAGGACTTCGTACCAAAGGTGGCCAAGGCCTACCCGTTGACACCCTCCAAACAACTCGCAGCCGAAAAGTTTGTCGAAGAAAATCTCCGAGAAGGAAAGATTAGACCGTCGAATTCCCCTCAGGCAGCACCCTTCTTCTTTGTAGGAAAGAAGGATGGCAGTCTAAGACCGTGCCAGGACTACTGTTACCTGAACAAACACACAGTCAAGGATGCCTACCCGCTACCACTGATATCCGACCTGGTTGACAAACTAAAGGGGGCCTCTATCTTCACAAAGATGGATGTCTGATCTGGATATAACAATGTCCGGATCAGAGAAGGAGACCAGTGGAAGGCAGCGTTTATCATGCACAAAGGACTCTTCAAACCAACTGTGATGTTCTTTGGACTGTGCAACTCCCCAGCAACCTTCCAACGCTTCATGAACGACTCCTTCCGAGATCTCATAGCAGAAGGATGGCTGGTTGTGTACATGGATGACCTCCTCATCTTCTCAAGTAACCTAGAAGAACACCGACTCAGGACTCTACAAGTCCTCCAACAAATGAAAGAACTCTCCCTACTGTTGAAGTTGGAAAAGTGTCACTTCAACCTCCCCGAGGTGGAATACCTCGGAATGATCATAAAACAGAATACTGTCGCCATGGACCCTGTCAAGGTCCAAGGAATCGCAGAATGGCCAACTCCCACGAAAGTCAAAGATGTTAGGTCTTTCCTGGGGTCCGCAAACTTCTATCGAAGATTTGTCCCGTTTTACTCTGACATTGCTCGACCCCTCATTGACCTTACGAAGAAAAATGCGACTTGGGATTGGTCAAAGAAGGCTGAAACCGCCTTCCAAACTCTGAAGAAGGTTTTTGTAAAAGAACCGGTCTTGCTCATGCCTGACCCCTTGAAACCATTCGCAATATCCACTGATGCCTCCAAATATGCCACTGGAGGTGTCCTCATGCAGGAAGACTCAAATGGGCAATGCCGCCCCTGCGCCTTCATCTCTCAGTCGTTTAACCCTGCTGAGAGAAACTATGATATATACGACAGAGAGTTGTTGGGGGTTATTTGTGCCCTCAAAACCTGGAGACACTACCTCCAAGGGACCCCCACCCCTGTACAAGTTCTCACCGATCACAAGAACTTGACCTACTTCCGACAGCCCCGAAACCTGAACCGCCGCCAGGCACGCTGGCTCCTTGACCTAGCCAACTTCGACCTTTCCTTTACACATGTACCAGGAAAGGAGCTCTGTGCACCTGATGCACTCTCCTGGCGCCCCGACCACGTTACTACTGAAGAAACTGACAACGAAGGGGTTACACTCCTACCTCAAACTTTGTTTGTGAACGTTATCGACACTGCCCTCTCCTCAAAACTTGCAGAGTTGTCTGTCACTGACCCGGTGGTCCTCACCGCCTTACAGGCTATCGAAGGAGTGGATATGCCCCTCCCATTCAAGTCAAACCTCTCTGACTGGCGTTTTGAAGAGGGGATTCTCTTCTACAAAGAGCAAGCCTATGTCCCTAACAACCCTAACCTCCGCCAACAGATTGTAGCCCGACATCACGATCACCCCTCCGCTGGACCCCCAGGAGTCCTAAAAACCAGACAGCTACTCTCTACTGAGTACTGGTGGCCAGGAATGGCTATGTTCGTTTGCAAATATGTTGAAGGATGCGCGGTGTGTCAGCAAAATAAGGTCAACACACACCCCACCACCCCGCCCCTCACCCCGATTTCATCCTCTGCAACGAGACCTTTCCAACAGATCTCCTGTGACCTCATCACTGACCTCCCACCGAACGGGGGCTATGATTCCCTTTTGGTCGTGGTAGACCATGGGCTTACGAAGGGGGTAATCCTTATCCCAACCACAAAAAATGCCTCTGCCCTCGAAATTGCAACCCTCTTTTTCAAAAGAGTCTTCTCCAGATTCGGACTGTATGACAAAATTATATCCAATCGAGGCCCACAGTTCGCCTCTGCATTTGCAAAAGAACTGGCAAAACACCTCGGGTACTCCCTGGGGCTATCTACCGCTTATCACCCTCAGACTGATGGGGAAACCGAACGTGTAAACCAAGAGGTTGAAACCTACCTTCGAATCTTCTGCCAGAACGAACCATCCTCTTGGGTCCAACACCTACCCATGGCAGAATTCGCTCACAATCACCGACCCCACTCCGTCACGGGTCAATCTCCGTTCTACCTCATGTACGGGTACGAACCGAAACCCTTGCCATCCCTTATTGTCGAATCAAAACTCCCGGCGGCCGAAACAAGAATAGCTGCACTCCACAAGGCATGAGAAGAAGCCCTTGCAGCCCATGACCTTGCACGAAAAGCTATGAAAGACTGCTTCTCGAAACCCTTCACCCCGTTCCTGAAAGGAGAAAAGGTGTGGTTAGAAGCTAGGAACCTAAAATGTTCCTATGAAAATAGAAAGTTTGCGCCAAAACGGGAAGGACCCTTTGTTGTCTCAGAAGTCCTCTCCCCCGTCACGTATCGCCTCAATATCCCCGCACGATGGAAAATACACAACGTGTTCCATGCGTGCCTCTTATCGCCCTATTGCGAAAACACCGTACACGGACCGAACTTCCCGTCTCCACCTCCTGATATCGTAAACGAAGAAGAAGAATACGAAGTCGAAGCAATCATTGGACATAAACGGTTGGGCTGAGGACATGCATTCCTCGTCAAATGGAAGGGTTACCCTTCTTCCGAAAACTCGTGGCAAACCCCCGAACACCTTGAACACGCGACAGACACCCTGGTTGCCTATAAGAGGCGCTTCCCAAGAGACTTCCCTCCCCAGAAACCTCCTCCCACTCGAACAACTAGAAACGTCTCTCCTGTCACAATCATGCCTCCCCGCCGCTCCTCTGCCCCCGTCGCTCGTCGTGTTTCCCCGGCGACTCGCTGCCCTGCTCCCTTCACCCGCCACTTGCGTGTCCCTGCCGAAGAGGGCATGCTTAACACCTACCAGGTGTTCCTCGCTGACCCCTCCTCGTACAACCCCATCATGTGGGAGGTCGACACTGACTCCCCTCTCGATTTGGTTTATCACATCGCCCTTCAGGGCTTCAGAATTGAAAATGTCGCCCGCTACGTCGAAAGACAGGGCCCCTGTCTTAGCTTTACCCAAACCATCCTCGAAGAAATCTCGAGGGAACAGATCCCGTTGATCCTCCGCCTCTTTGATGTCCTTGGAGGGGCAGACCTCATCCACAACGTCCGCCAGCGTGCAGCCCCAGTCACTGCTCGCCCCCCATCTCAATACAGAAACTCGTCGTTGTCATCGTTGTCCCACTCCCCGCAGTCGTCCCCCTCTCCACGAAGGGTTCGTCCCCATGCCTGCTGCCTATCCCCATCCTCTCCGTCGTCCTCTACGTCCCCGAATACCGTGGACCCCCAAGAAGCGTTCGGCCTCTCTGGAGAACAGGTCGCTGACCTCCTTAGCCAGACCGAGGAGACCCATCGCCCCTCTAGCTCCCGAAACCCCCCTACCGCCGTAGACACCACACTTGGTGTACTCCCCCGCTCCCACCCCTTGTATGGGGAAACTTGTTTTGTTTGTCACCAACTCGGTCATATCCGGGTAAATTGTCCAGCCTATGAATGTCCCATTTGTGGGATGAATCCCCCCGGCCATACCCAGGGGAACTGCCCTGTACGCCGTCGTTCCCTTGAGGAACGCTTCTCCGTCCCTGTCATTGAGGAGGAACAGACCCTTGTCGCTGAAGAAAGCGACTATGACCCTCGTGACAACGATTTCGATTTCGACGACGATGTCGTTGCCAATATGACTGGCAAACCCTATGGAGAAACCCATCTCTGAAGAATGGAAGACCGGTGGTCTCCCCCATACGAAGGGGGTAATGTTACGGTTCACGCCTTGGCGTAGGACTTTCTTTCCTTTCTTGACTGCTTGGCCCTGTTGATCTTGTTCTATGCGTTTCTTTCTTGTTCCTTTGACTCGTGCTTTGGCTCGGCCAATAGTGATATCTTCTCTTTACACATGTTCAACACATGTAGGACTCTGGCCAGTGGCCTTTATCCCTTAGCCACATGAGGTCGCCTTGAGGCCTCTCCCTCTGTACTATATATAGTCGCCTCTAGTCTAGAGTAGACCCTCAGACTAGAGCTGCCCAATCTATAGGCTAGTTCCTCAGAACTTTGAACTCGAGCTTCCCAGCTCTCACTCAGAACTATGACAAATCCTCCGGAAAGGAGGTTACAATCGTCGCATCGTAGAACGACTACTTGGGCTAGAACTACGTTACAGACTTCGGTCTTAACGTAACAGTAGCACGAACATAGCATCTTCAGCTGGCTCAGCTGCATCTACGGGTGCTGCTGATCCAGTTATAACGCACATCGCAGGAAAGGGAGAGTGTTGCAACAGGAATGGTTTACCCAGCACTGAAGAGCTCGACTATGCTAGAAAGCGATTACAATCTGCGAAGTCAACTCATGCCTTAGGAAATAATATTCGGTCTGCAACTCTATTCGCATTGTGTAACGAACTTCAGATACATGTCAACCATAAGCCAGGAAAACTACCTAGTAAGTCTACGTTGTTGACTGCCTTGGGTCAATGGGTGAGTGTATAACCATTGTGAGGAATCAGTGCTGGACTGACTGCCGTCCTTAGCATACTGCAAACATTGGGTCAAATCGCCATCACATGAAGCCTCTTCCAGGTCTCGCAGACTCTGCCCAGAGTAAGTCAAGGGGACATTCTCGCAAGTCTGTTGTTCTTGGGGACCAAATTTTACCTGAGGTTTGGGAGGATCAGCAGAAACTTATTCTTCCATCCTTTGTCTCTCCCGCCCCAGCAAATTTTGGTTTAGCGAGCTGCTCTCTTAGTGCTGACCAGTGGCGCTTGGTGGGAACCATCCATCTCATCATCATGCTCATCCGGCTGTGGGGGTTCAATATGGGCCGGAAAGGTGAAATGCTAGTAAATTACATTCACCTTGTCACCGCAATCCACTGGGCAAACATGCACACCACTTCGAAATTCACTGCTGATGAATACATGTTTCACATGCTAGAATACCTCCGTGGGCTAGTACGGTTATACAAGGAGGCTAAAGTCCAACCTACCCATCACCTAGCGCTTCACATTGGCGACCTGCTCTTGGCATTTGGTCCTGTGCACAGTTGGAGGACCTGGGCCTTTGAGCACTACAACTACATGCTTCAGAGCATAAAATCTAACAACAAGTTTGGTACGTATAAACTTAGCAGTTGATGATGGTACTCATGTGGCTGTTCTAGGTGAACTGGAGCTCACGTTCATGAATGATGCATGTCAAGCTGCAAACCTCACTGCTTACATGTTCGGTGGCAGGGTGCAAGCATTTGCAGACTTATTGCCTGCATTCCTGCAGGCGTTTTACTCAGACATTCAGGGAACACGCCTCAATGATATCCTATCATTCGGTTTGTCATCAAAGACCTGCCTTTACACACGGCATCCCTCAGCAAAGGGGCGGCAAGCAGCACAGGATAAAGGTCATGTATCTCTTGCTATGCGTCACATTCAAACAGAGAACTCATCCAGTGAGACATGTCACTCTCCTTCATGTCACCACCATGTTAATCTACTGCCACCTAGATGTCATTTTCTGTACAAAAGTGCAGCGGGAGGGCATGTGTTACCAAGTGAACTTATGCTCTCCTGGAGATGCTAACATCATCATACGGGCTAGTGGGGACTCTTCCTGTAATGATGGATGTGAACCTGCCCGCATTCTAGCTCTCTTCTGTGACAGAAGGAATCTGGAGCGCAACAATAACGATAGGCATCCTTTTGCTGTCATTGAACGCCATGTGCCACTGAAAGCTAACCACCGGCCACATGATCCATACCACAGATTTGGATTTGCAGCAGTAGGTGGCCTATACTATGACAAATTTCATCCCCCCGAAGTGGTCACAGTAGATGATATCATCACACAGTTCGCAAAAATGCATTTCAATCGTTTCAATGATCAGCTACCAGTGGAGGTGGTTCATGTGCTGCCAATCTTTAGGGTATGTATTTCAGACCAGTGTGCTTTCTATGTTTATAGTGTCTAATTTCATTTCCTAGAATATTCATTTTGATGATGTTGATACAGAAATATCAGATAACAATCATGGTGAAGAGGAGAGCAAAATACTGGAGGACATGCTGCTGTAGTTGTTCTTTACATAATGTGATGCCTGTAATGATGTCTAATTTGTTCTGTTATACTTCCGAGTCTGCATTCTGCACACATCGAGAATGGTTTTACTGTAAATGATTCCAACAGTGTTAGGATTTCCCATCTCATGGTGAGCGCGTGCATACTGTGTGGTCCTTCGCTGAATGCGTGTTTCCTTGTACTCGACTCCCGCAGGTCTCTTTGGCCATTAGGCCCAGTCACACCTCGTTGTCAAGGCCATTTTCGAGGCCGTTTTCAGCTTCGTTGTCGAGACTCAGAGCTGACAGTGTGGTTGACAGCAATTTCCCTTAAACGATGATGAAGCTGCTGCCCACAGTGAGTAGCACAAGATCTATTTGGTGTTTGTCACAGGGGTTAGACTACATGCAGTACATGCACTTGTAGAACACCTAAACTTATTTTGGGGGTCAACAGTCAAACTGTGGTCAAGCCATGCCAGAAGTCTAGGGGCGATTGCCTCTTGCATCTCACTGATACTCGGTGTCTCTGCAGCCCCCAATCCAGATTAATCAATCTCAAATCAATAGTTGCACAGGCATTATCCAAGGCATGCACGTGAAGAGCACTTGACTGGCCACAAGCTGAGATGGCACTCAGACATATTAGTATGGACACTGAACATTTACGGCGGTGCACCCTACGAGGGTCAGACTCCCATTCACCTAACTGTTACACCAGAAGGCAATAGCACCAAAGATGCGCTCTTCAGTACCTTGGGCAGTATGCATACCATTCAACTGGACTCAGGTAAGCTGGCATGCTTAGAGCCATTTACTTGAGCCGTCCCCACTCTAACTGCCAGAACTACCCATATTAGTAACGTGCCATATGCACTCATTCCACTGGCATGCTGGGAACCGTCCAAAATGTTTCCTTTTTATGTAAGCCAGTAGCATTGACACTCATGCCGAAGGAACATTAATCTTCATAGAATCCTGGTCATATTAGTACATGTTTCACATACACAATTTGGGTCATTTGATGTGCCATCCACAAAGCCATGGTCCTAACATCCAAGTCAGCCAGAAGTTCTGGAGTGTGAGTTTTTAAGAAAACAGTCTCATCAAAATCTCTCAGCAGTTGGATGGTTTCATGGCCTGAGCTCCTGGACAATGTGACATACAGATGAACAAATTCAAACCACCTGTGGGTAGCCTGGCAATGGGGAACCGTCCTATGACGACAGACATTTCCTTTCTAAGCCACACTAGTAGCCTTGAGACTCACACACACACCCAAGGAGCAATCATCCTCGAGTCCTCCATAGTACATACACAATTTACATGATTGAACATGATTCCATGGTACAATTTACATCTATGAACAGTGAGGGTGCATATGACCTCGAAGTACTTTGCTTTCTGAGTGGTAAACCACTACCAAGCAAGTTTGGCGCTGCCAGCAGTGGCACTTCCTGAGTTGACAACGAAGCTGAAAATGACGCTCGAAAATGGCCTCAGCATTCAAATGTTCAACAACAAGGTGTGACTGCCTATCACGTCTTCCTTCCAATTGCATGTTTATCTGACCCTGCCGCCTCAAGCACTGTTTTCCACAACTAAGTAATCTTGGATACGACTGCTGATTACAAATGGTCCTCCCAGGCAGTAGTTCCGCAACCCTACTCTATCCCATCCACCTCTACAACATGCCCTGTCACCCGTGCTGTGAGTTGCAGTATCAGGCCACCCTGTATGACTGCACTTTCATGGCACTGATCTCACTGTGTTAAGACCTTGTTATGTCTTCCGACTTCCATTTACACCAAGGCCTTACATTCGGCTGGTCAAGACAGCTAGTATTCGAACCAGTCTCCCTGCTGCTTGTGTTGATGCTGCGGTGAATGCTGTGAGCAAACAGTAAGGAATCTTTAAGACATCCATTGTCCACTTTTTGTAGGATGAGTTTTTCTACCATACTGAATTCTGATGTAGGAGGGTGTCAGTCGCATCCACGACAAAGTTTTTGTGTGCAGTTGACATAGATACTGGAGATGAGCAACCCGACATTGCAGATAGGACAGAATAGCAGTCCTGCTCCCCATGGCATATGGTCAATCATGAAGCGGGTTCCCAAATTGGGTGAGTGGACCTTGTCCTGATACAGATGTATATTATCAACAAAAGTTCTAGAGGGTGTTGCCTGGCTGCCGATGGATGCCATGTCTGAGCCATTCTCAATGTTGCCTTGAGTAACAAGGAGCCCACATCCTTCCCAAGCAGAGTTCGAGGCTGTGATGAAGCCAATCGGTGATGCCCTATTTGGAGATAGCATAACAAGAGAGCAATCTTCTCTTTCGTATTCCTTGGAACGGTGCCACAGGGTGGAGGAACCATCAGTCAGTGTGAACAAGGATTCAGGAAAAGACGCAACAAGTGATGAGCATGACCAATGATCAATGGTCAGTCCTTCACTGATTATTGTGCATGGTTATGATTGCAATGGAAGTCTGCCATCACACTGTTCGACTACTTTTGCTCTCCTGCACAGCGGTTATCTAGCGAGGACACCAGCGTTCTGACAGTAACTTTTGTGACTGACATAGCTGAGGGAGTAGGCAAGACTGAAAGCATTACCGCCCAACTCGAGGTCAGACGCAATGCGACGGGTTGATAACTGGGTATTGGTGAGATGGTTCCAGGATGTCATCCGAGTGAGCCATGACCACACTTGATCTATAGCTGTGCAAGGTAAAGGAACAATCAGGCACCGTACCTTTGCAAAGTTTGCTAACACAATGTCTGTGTATGGACCAGACACTATGGATGTCATGCTTCCTCATCACAACTCCCCTCCTTAACAGGTGTTGGTGCCCCTCCCAACTCAGCTTTCGACTGACTGAACATGAGATTCTACTAGCCACTGGTTATCTTCCTCGCCGTTTTACATGCCACCCACTAGTTCGGCTCAGACAACTCCATTGACTGCTCTTCCATTACATCTGCCCCCCTACCATGCCAGTGTGAGCCACATCCCATACCATCAGTGACACCGTCGCATGGGTAACATGTGGAGTCATCTGTGCATGTTGAAGTCAGGAAGTCAGGCATCTGTATCGAACCCCTCGCTAATCATTACTTCCACAACTGACCCAGTATGGCAGACTTGGGGTGATCCCTACATGGTATATCAGCCTTTTTTTTCTCTGCATATGCATTCACCTTGGCTTATAGCATGAGTGGCTTGTTGCACTCATTTTGTTGTCTCCCCATGAATCATCTCCCCGTGGATGCCCCACCAGATGAAGCGTTATGGACAAAATCTGGAATGTCTGCTTCAGGCGAGTTAATCAGGATGGTTGTGTGTGTTATTTGTGGATGTGAATGCATCTTCCACATGGGTGCTAACCATGTCATCAGGGATCATTATGTCTCTGCATCCGAAGCATGTAGCGTGATGCTAACATTCGTGAGCAGCTTGCTACACATGGCTATATTGACGAGAGGACGTCCCCACTCAAGGCACGCAACAAACTAATTGACCTCATCAATTCCAAGTATGCTGACCTCGGATTCCTGTCTATGCTGGAATTATCTAAATATGCCTACAGAAGAACCTTGTAGTTGTTGGGTTTAGGTGTCCACTCAGGCCAGGAATATTTTTGCTAAATCGAAGGATGCAGTGAATAGCAGTGCAATAGCGAGCACCATAGCCACAACTCGGAAACATGACCCATTGTCTTTCAACTTCCCTACTTGGAGTGGCTTTCCGTGACCCATGACACCTGCCTCCTTCCCACCTATGTACGATACCCTCGGCAATTTAATCCCCCCATCCCAATATGAGACCACATTAGATGGGAGTCTGGGAGTCGCCTCACACAGAAAATGGACATTTCCATAGTTGATTCTGCTGTGCCACCATACTCAGAATCATGCCTTACTATTCCATGGTTTTTGGTAGGTTCACGTAGGTTACTGTCCCTCTGCACCCTCCCCTTTTATGCTAGTCAGATTTAGTGCAATTTTGCCATATGTTACTACATACAAATATATTCAACCTGTGGTATGACCTCGTTGCCAATGAAACACCCTGTGGCCCATGAAGGGCACAGGTGATCTCCATGTTCGCTATCATCATCTGATGTCAGTGGGGATGCTGGGCTCTGAGGATTGAGCATGGCTTCGTGGGACAAAACTTTGTTGTGTAAAGCAGGGGCCAGGATAGTCTGAACCCATTGGCGAGGACGAACATGGCATGTGCAACCTGTACGACCATCCAGTGGGGATTGATGGGAGGCTATGGTGAGGCGGTTGCGGTGACTGATCTAGCAAGAAGGTCGGGGAATCCTTCAGTAACCCAGGCACAACTCCCAGATATCTCAACTCGAATACTCATCTCATTAGCTCCAAGCCAGTGAGCCTCTGCAGTCAACAAATCTTCTGGTCCACTAAGTTATACTATGACAAAGTCGCAAAAAGCAGTTGTAAACGAGGTTTCTGCTGGACACAACAGCCATGGATTATGGATAACTTTGCTTGCTTGTTTATGTCATTTTCTCAACTCCTTTGTTCTCTCTAGGACATATGAGTTCTGTAGGTATCAACCAAAGAATATGATTATCATCCTAACAACCAGTAACCAGGCAGTCATCATCTTTGAGCCTCAAGCAACCACACTTATAGTCCGCTTCACTGTTTGGTGCGCACTACAAGTTTAGCTAGCTTTCGCTCTCCTGCGTCCATCATTACCCTTCTGCCACTCCCCACCCATTAGCTCCACCCGCATCTACTGCCCTTCTGACTAGGATCAATCCTTAGTCGTCTCATACTCTCGTCCCTAATGCGGGGGCCAACCGGAGATGGATGCAAGCCTTGATTTCCATGACGAAGTTCTACTTTCCTTAGAGGACCTCATCAAAGCCGATCCTTACTGTGCACAGTGCAGCAATGGCTTAAACCTGCGTTCCACTGAGTCGCGTTACAGATATTGCACATAAACTCTTACAAAAGCACACAAACCTGGACTCGATTGCAGGGCATCAACAGTACAGTCTTCTCGATCTCGAAGTTGGCACTGATAACCTTTTCAATACATCTCAAATTCTTCAACTCATTCTTCATTCCTTTTCTTTGCCTGCAAGGTATGGGAAATGCACAACACCACACAATAATGCAGTGAGCCTCATAGATTGATTGCAGTGGTGACAGGATTTCCAGCCACTGTCTGGAGTCCGAGGGATGCGACAATATCAACACCTGTCAGGTCTCTGACAATGGCCACAGTCCATTAGAGAGATGTCTAAAGGACATTTCCCAAAAGATTTCCCAAAAGATTTCCCAAGTCAATGAGATACAAGAGCAGCTGGTAGACGATGAGGTAAGTCTGCAACTTTGTTATGACATTCAATTGCTGATTCTTGCTCGCAGCATGTGATAGCAGCTACAGTAGAAGGCATGCAACATACGATGAAAAGCATGGACAAGACATTGGGAGATCATGAAGGTTGGCTAAGTGCATTGGACGATACTCAGAGGTGGGTTGCAGAGGAGTTCAATAATTTGGAAATGCGCCTCGCATCAGTGCAGAAAAATTGCATCCTGCAAAGTGTGTAGTTTAATCTGGAATATTTCCAGTTATTCACACAGGTTTTCAGGACGGCAGCTTGAAAGACATTCAAGCATCTCTTGCAAACTTAGAAGCTAACCTCACCTCGTGTAGGCATGATCTTAAGCAACAAGTAAGGAATAAGAGCTGGTAAGTTATAGGTCGTTTATATCCCTACTCTCGTTGTTGATTACTTCGGTAGATGCTCTTCACCAGTGCATCACCGAATTCATTGACTGGCCTACAGTCATCTCAGCTTTCGCTGGATGAGCGATTAACCATTTTAGAGAACAAAGCCGATGGAATTCGGACTGCTCAGGACAAACACACAACAGCTCTTCTCTCAGGCCTTGGCAGGCATACATAGTCTCTCTCAAGGGTTCATGACGCTATTGGACCATACCCAGGACATTGACATTATCCTGGGTCGCTTTACATGACATGCAAGAAACCATGGACTCTGTCAAGACAAGCCTTGAACAGATCAGCGGAGACAGCAGTTCTGACATGGCCCAGAGTTGGGCATATCCACAGCTATCTCTCGAGGAAGAACTGTGCCATATTACCCATGGTTTGCCAACCTCATTGAGGGTGGTTGATGACAGTGAAGAAACGAGCACTGAAGGTCCATTGCAGCAGTACAAGTGGTGCTGGCAGTGCAGCACCAAGCAGTGAAGCTGGGAAAAACTTGGTATGTGTTGATTTCATACTTTAACTCTGCCCTTACCTTTGAATGGCCACAAACAGGCAGCTCAGCTATATTGTTACAGCGTGGCAATTATATGTTCTGTTATCCCAGTTTTCAGCGGGCAGCCAGGGATCTCATTGACAACTTACGAGTGGCAGATTCTCCATATTGCTGGGTGGAAGTTACCAAGGACTCAGTTGCATGCCTTGATTCTTGCTTCAACTGTGGTATTCCTAGTCTTTATCAGCTTTTTCTCTGCTCTTAGAGGAGGTCCAGCTGAAAACTCAGGAAGAGGTGGACCAGGCCTCTCTGGTATGCCCTTCGTTATGGTGGATTGCCAAGCATTGCGAGGTGAAACTTAAACAGATATCATGTTTCGTGTTATTACCTGTATGTATGTTAGCCGTATTACCTTAGTATGGTATGCATATTCTCGGAGGAGTCGATAGCACTGTCTATTCCCATCGTCTATCTTGCAATACCAGTGCCTATGTGAGCCAGCACACTCGATTCCACACAGATGTCACTCTGATCCTCATATCCTGATTCTCTCTGTTCTCCCGACTTATCATCATCATGCATCCTTTATTATGAATGCTATTTCCTCTGCGCAAAAGCTGGCGAGTTGTCTTCACCAATGTGTCCTTGTCATTTCTCGTTGATTTCTCTCAAATAGTAACCATCAATGTCCTCTGTGATACTGTCTTCTTGCAACAAGCTGCTCGTTTGACCAATGGCTCGTACATACATCTTGAGCTACGACATGCTTTGCTCCAGTACTCTATCGTGTGACCTGTCCTTCCTTCATATCGACTTCCAGTAACAAGCTACTGTAGATGTCATCTCTACCATCTCTGAGCTTTAGTGCGGAAAGTTCTGGAAATTCCCAGACAAGACAAGATTGGCTTTTATGAAACATGTTTCTGTCACAAGAATATCATAGACATTGGCTTTGTCCACTTGGCGAGTTCATCAAGTAAGTCGGTAAATGGAAATCCTACTATGCTTTAAAATTTTGCAGTATTCTGCATAGAAGAATCATTTCTTTCCTGACACCAGTTGTCACACTATTATCTAGGAAACCGCACACTCTGATGAGAATGTCCCTGGAGGGCTGTTATGCCATATAGATTCAGTACACTACTCGATGGCTTTCCCTCGACAATGACACCAAAGCTAAGGTCAAGCAAGAAGTTCTTGTCACCCTTGCATCTTCCCTTTCGAGAGCTGGTGGCTTCTTTGCTCAAGTTGTTGCTGCCATTGCCTCTGTAGAGCTTCCACACGATCAATGGCCGGACCTCATTGACTTTTTCTCAGTTTCGTGAATAACCTGACAAACACTAATCTCAGGATCACTGACACTACAAACGATTGGCTACATCTGCGAAGTCGATAGTACATACCTCAGTCTGTTCTATTTTCTTTGTTTGTCCCCTTATACCTCGCCCATCACAGAGAGCTGAGATTCTGAGTTTGAGATCAAACGAGATATTAACTGCCAGTGGTATGTGGTGCCCGCCAACACTGAACCCTCCTCAGATGTTCAGTTTGCTGCTGTGCATGCTCTTTGCAACTCACTTGAATTCATGCAGCACAAACTTCGAGCGTGAGGTCTGCTGTCTTCGTCTTCAAGTCGTTCGTTGCCTCATGTCCTGCAGGGGGAGCACAGTCACATAAAACAGGTCGTGTGTGAGGCAACTCAAAACTCTTCGGTTTCTGTTCAAGTTGGAGCCTTCGAGTATCTCGTCAAGATCATGGCCCTTTACTATGACAAGATGGCGTTTTACATGGAGCAAGCCCTTTTCGTGGTATGTGCTCAGTTTTCAGGTCGACATCAAGGAAGTGATCCTGCCGTAAGCTTACCAGTGATGGGTTTTGGACCACCTGATTGTGAAGAGGGAATCAAGCTTGCTCATGAGGCATGCAAAGTATGTTTTCAGGATTTGTTAATCATATTGCACTATTTATTTTTATCATCCAGGCTACTGATTATGGTGAACTGCCTGAGAACAAATCCAAACACTTCACCAAAATTGCATTGCCAGAGGTCATTCCCGTTCTTCTCTCACTCCTCACTCTCCAGGAGGAAGTTGTTGACGAAGGTGAACGGAATATATCCATGTCTGTTGGCACTTGTTTCAACTTTATGGCCCAGGCTGTTACTGACGCAATAGTTGACGCTGTCATCCCTTTCATCGAAGCCCACATCAAGTCTCCCGATGGGCATCAGCGGGAAGCAGCCATGATGGCCTTTGGGTCTATCCTGGATGGTCCCTATCCAAGCGTCCTGACACATAAGTCAGGTGCTCCCATTGCTGATGGGGATGACAAGCGATTCTAGGTGCTGGCACTCGTGACAGGCCACCAAGATAACCCAAGAATTGTGACAAACTGCTGTTGGGCTTTGATGAGCCTCGCTAATCAGCCTGAATTTCTGGAGGAAAAATCAGTGCCATCACAGATTAGCCACTTGTCACCATATTTTGATGGCATCATCAATGCACTACTGAGGGTTATGGACACGTGAGTGGCACAACCTACCAACTTCCTTGGCTTACAGGATTTCCACAATTTAGAGCAAGTAATGAAGAAAATTCCCATACCTCTGCTTATGGAGCAATAACCTCTCATGTCACTCATGCTATGAATGATGTGATGCCAGTCATCCAGAACACGTTGATAACTATTTTGATGCAGATGCAGCAACTTCTAGGAGTGCAGGTGTGTAGCATCGCATTTTCACTGTTGGGCCACTAGACAGTCTGGGCTCTGCAGAGCTAGATAGTTGGAATAGATGACCAGAACAACTGGAACGAACCTCAGAGCAATCTTTGTAGTGTGGTCATTGTAAATATCACAATCTTCCAGTTTGACTACTGTCATCTTACAGTGTGTTGCCAGAGCATCACCTGGTGGCCAGGGGAGGGTATTCAACCTATGGCAGACCATATCATGACTCTCATCTTGCAGCTCGTTTGGGCTGCCGGAAAAACCTCCACTGTCTTAGAAGACGCACTTGTGGCAGTCGGGTCATTAGCTTCGGGTGAGCAGACTACCTGTCATGAGGCGCTTGCATGCTGATTTGCGATAGCTTTGGAGTCTAATTTTGCTCCTTATATAATTCAGGCTTTCTGCAATTTTCATTGGTACGGTTTGGACTCAAGTATTGATCTACACACGCCCCTGCCGTGAGTGTCCTGAGTTTCTTTTCTTTTATCATCTACCAATGCTAATGGTCGTGATAGTCATCTCATGTTATGCCACAGCACGCTCTCACCCAATTCTAAATTACTCCCACAGCCCAGCACTGACTCCCTAAACCGGGTGAGCATGATTTTGGACATATTGCATATGTCATGCTTCTCCAAGAGAGATACACCTAGGAGACAGACAAGGCACCGAGATGAGAAGTTGCTGAAGGGTGGTTTGGCCTCACCACCTGTCTGGGATGGACTGCTAGGTGGGTAGATTGCCTCACTAGCACCCTCTGATCTGCTTCGCAGCCTTCACTGCCAGCCCTCCCGGGGCATTCCTGTGATGTCCTTTCTTGTATGTGACCGACCATGCTGACCCTCCTTCCTAACCCAGTGAAGATGAAGATGCACCATCTGCACTGACGTGCAGGCCATCCCAGATTGCTCTTTCTCACCATACATCTTCGTCCTTGATCCACTCGTCTAGGTCCTCCTGTTCACAACCATGCCTGCCACACCTGCTGTCCTGCTCGATATCACACAGCATCCTACAGGTGATGGAGAAAGATGTCAAGGTAAGTAGGGTACATTTCTGCAATTGCACATTTCTGAGCTATATATCTTGCACACCATTGATGCATGATGTGTGATGATGCATTAAGTAGTGTAGTGCCATTTGTTGTCATGATGGGGATCATTGGTCATGGTGGCGCACTCCTGTTGCCCTTGCAGATGTCCCAGACATGGCTAGCATTTGAGGATGACATGGCACACTCACACTCGGTATCAGTCATGCTGGCGTACATCTGTCGCCCATGACTTGTGATGATGCATCAAGTGGTGTAGTCCCATTCATTGTCATGTAGGGATCATTAATGAACTACCGCAGCCTCCTAATGATGCTATGCATACACTTTTTCCGTCATATTCCTTGTGCATAGACATTTTCTGGTTGTTTCTAGTAGTGGTACACGGGTGTGGCAGCATTGCACATCATGCATTCATATCCAATTGCCAGGGTATGTATACTAGATGACTCTTATGCAGGCACAACTCTGACATGAGTGCAATTCCGATGCAAGTATGACTCCGACATGAGTGCAAAACTGCAACATAGGTGCAACTCCAATGCAAGTGCAACTCCAACACAAGTGCAACTCTGACATAAGTGCAACTCCAATGTAAGTGCAACTCCGATGTAAGTGCAACTCCAATGCAAGTTAAACTGCAGAAGCATGCAGTCAGTCTACTAGGAACATATATCCTTTGTTTTGATATAACAATTGTACCATTTGTCCATTCTCCAGTTAAACTATTTGCCCATTTTCCAATTAAACCATTTGTCTATTGTCCAATTGTACCAATCAGCCATTCCACCAATGGCAGAATTGATTTGACTAATGTTTTGAGGGTGGAACATATACTATGTTCTGTAAGATGATATGTTCTGAAGGCAGAAAGTTTCAAATGTTTTGCTTGAAATCATGGTTGGAACACATGATAAAACAGTGAAAATATTTGTACAATGATTTACCCAATAATCATAAGGATATACACTATGCATGTTCCTATGAAAAGCATTATACATGACACTATCACATTTTTTGTCCTAGAACATTAGATCAGATCATGTTATCCATTGATGACCAATGTTTTATTCAGGAACATTTCATGAAAAGAGTATCTGCTAAATTCAATGATTTTACTATGTTTACAGTTAAACCATTAGATAATGTCCCCAGTGTTAGCCCCTATTGTGTTGGCCCATTATTGGACTTGCTTAATTAGGCTATCCTAACCCCTGGGCACTTCTTTCAGCCTTGGAGAAGGCCCAATCCTGACATGCTCTGTGGGTAAAACCCTTGTGTTTATGCTACACTTTTGCAACACTTGGCACGTGCTTTTTTGGTATACTTTGCAGTACACCTGCTTACACTCCACTTCTCCTACAAGTCTGGTCTGCATTTTTCTTTTCTTTTTTCTTTTTTGTAAGACCTTGTGCATGGCCCCCCAATCAGTTCCACTGATAATTTCCCTCCCACTTTTGGCTTGTTTACTTTTGCCCATGCTTGGGAATGGATTCTGCTTCCCATGACCATTTTTTTTCCCACATTAACATCACATGATCATTTCTACTTTTTCAAGCAACAGAGTTTATTAGCACAAAAAGGTTGACCCACATACAGCACCCACTGGGGGGCCCCAGGCCATGGATGCATGAAATAGCCTGACCATGGCAAATGACAATGGCATGGACCCTGGTTCCCTGATGATGAGGAGAGCCTGGGAAAGGGGTCCCAGGGGTCCTGGGATGCCCAGGCATATGGCACCCACCAGGGCCCCCCATGCATGGGGATGCATGGAATAGCCCCAACCATGGCCAATGAAAATGGCATGGACCCTGGGTTCCAGATGATGAGGAGAGCCTGGGAAAGGGGTCCCAGGGGTCCTTGGGGTCCTGGGTGCCTGGCTGGCCAGCAACAGGGATGTGGCAGGATGGGGCATCCTGCCAGGAGTGGATGTTATAGGGGGGGTGTTATATACCTTCTGTCACTGTCTGCAACTTGTCCTTTGTCACTCTCACTCATTCTCTCTGTGTCTCTGTCTGTCACACTGTGTCTGGTGGGGGGCATTCTCAAAAACTTTCTCTTTGGGAGGGGGGTCTTCAACTCACTTCTGTGTCTCTCACTTTGTGGTGGTCACTTGTCTGTGTTGATGTCATTGCATCCCTCGCAACCACCTGTCTGTCCTTGCATAACTCATTGATGAGTTGTGCAGCATCACATCTCACTGCTGCCACCTCATTCCCTACATTCATACCTTGTACCCTTTGTCTTTCCAGGTGTAGTGCCACATGGAGTAACTAAATCAAAACTAAAACAAGAGATGGAATGGAGTATCACAGCAGGCTCCTGTGAGTCTGGACTAAGCCAGAGATGCTCAGACTTCTGTCCAGAGTTTGTATGGATGTGACACTACCTAAGTAATCATATCAATTTTATCCAGTTGCCTGCAGTCTACAACTGGTCTGATGCACAACCAGTTGCAACCAGTCATGACCAACCATGCAACTGCTTGCAACTGGTTGTGTGCAGTTGTGGTTGCAGTTGCAAAATTTCTAGCAATCTCAAAGACTGGTCTCAGTCCAGTTGTGCCCAAAAAGGCAAAAAAAACTGGACTGGACTGGACTGGACTGGGTGGGTTGAACATGCAATGTTGATTGTTTTGGGGGGGCAATACCTTACCAGCAGGGTGACATGGGAGGTGAGGCAAGGGGGGAGGTCAGCATCCTGTGCAGTTTTTTGGCTGTGCCAAGTTACCTACTGGGTGGGATAAGCATGTGACATTGATTTTTTTTTGGGAAATACCTTACCAGCTGGGTGACAAGGAGGGAGGCAAGGCAAGGGGAGGTGAGTGTCCAGTGCAGTTTTTTGGCAGTGTTACATACTGGGTGGGATGAGTGTGTGATGCTGATTTTTGGGGGGTAATAGGATGGTGAGGGGAGAGGTGAGATGGCAGATATACATAGGCTTGAATGATTTTGCTTCAATCTTATTCCCTCCTTCAGTCATGTGTTGTGATGGCAGACCCCCCTTCACCCCTTGTCCCATGAGGCATCAGGCAAACAAATAAATAGTACAAAGTTTTTCAATTCATTATATTTATTTAGTTTTTCCCATAGCCTCATGGCCTCTCCCCTTGTCACTCTCAGTGATGCCCTGTCCCTGTGTTGCTGTCATTCATACACCCCATCCTCATCCTATGTCATCCCATGCCTCATTTAGTTGCTCCCTGTCCCTTGCTCCTCCCCCCATCTCTCATTTGTAGGAGCTTGTCAGAGGTAAGCCCATGTAACCAACACCCACTTTGAAAAATTGATATCAATCCAGTGTTATGTGTCAACCTGTCCTTGTGTTGCTGTCATTCAAACACCCATCACTGTCACTCGAACACTCCATTGCTGTTGTTCATACACCCCATCCTCATCCTTAGTCTTCCCTGTGCCCTGTTTAGTTGCTCCCTGTCCCTTGCTCCTCTCCCCATCTCTTGTTCATAGTGCTTGTCAGAGGTAAGCCTGTGTAACCAACACCAATTCAGTGTTATGTGTCATACCATTGCTGTCATTTGTACACCCTGTCCTGCATCTGCCCCATGCCTTGTTTAGTTGCTCCCTGTCCCTTGCTCCTCTCCCCATCTTTTGTTCTTAGTGCTTGTTGGAGGTAAGACCACATAACCAACTCCCACCTTAAAAAATTAATGTGCTTGCTCATCATTCACCCTGGCATCTCATCAAACTTGCCAGCCATTGCATGACCCAACCAAGTAAGTAATTAATCCCACCTGCCACTGTGTCTAAGAATACTAAACCCAGCTGTTGACCCTGCCATCCTCTGCATCCAGTAAGCACCCATACACCTCTTGACTGGTCATCTTCTTGTCTCATTGTCTGGTAATTGACATACCCCAGGTAAGTCACAGCTATGGCTTCATGTCACTTGATGCTAATTCCAATACATGCCTGCACCTAGAGTATGTACATACAGGTAAGTTGCATTATGTTACCCTTGTCATTGACACTTGCCTGGCCGCTCCCCATCTCATCTGATGTAGGCTGCAGACTACATGCAGGTGGGATGCTGTCCCTCCATCAGCAGTGCATCTGGCCAGTGCATTGTTTGCATGGGGGGACTTTGGTTGTCTGTGCCTGCTGTGCAGCTCAGCAAACCTGTGTAGGTTCCTGTGGATGATGTCTGTATCTGCTGTGCAGGTCAGTATGCTATGTTGTCAGTTGTTGGTACTAAACCTGTGTGGTGTAAATATTGGTTTCTGTGTTTGCTCATGGTAAGGCTGTGTCTTTTCATGTTTTACCTTTGAATCTGACTTGAATTTCAGTGTAGAAAATGTTCAGTAAGTGTCTGACAAATTTCTATGCAGTGACTAACTAGACAAGCTAGGGGGATGTGGCTGTTTGATAAAGGTTTTCTTCCTTGGTTGAACTTTGAAGTTTTTTTTTTTTCCTTTCCAGAGTACCTGTTATGCTTCTAGGGGGCCCACCCTAGTTCATGATGATGGCTTGTCCTGTGGGACTTTTTCTTGTTATTACTTATTATTAGCAAAACTGAACTCATGTACTTGTTGATTTCTCTTTGAAATGTGATCTCTTTGCTTTGTTACTGTATCTTTTTTGTCAGTGGGGGGATCCTAACCCTAACCTTAAGTATGTTGGGTGATTATTAAATCAGGTCACACCTGTCACACCTCTAAGTTTCATGGCTTAAGATTTTATCACTGCCCTGAGTCTGCAGTCTACCAAGCCCCAACTACATCATGCCATCATCAGCCATTCCCCTGGAGCCTCAGAGTTTCCAAGTGACAATTGTACATCTGCAGCATTCCCCATTTTGCCTATCCAACTTTTTCAGCATCTTGTTATAAGGCATTGGATTTTCCAACTGCTATGACTTTGCTCACCAAAATTTAAAACTCCATCTGAACTCATAGGTGTGAGAAACAAATTCAAACTCCTTATGCACACACCAAGCAAATTTCAGTGTGTGTGCATGCACAGCGATTGGTCAGCAAATCTGCCAGTGTAAATCTCATACTATTTTCCTGCCTGGCAACACAATACACAGAACAAATATAAGATACAGGCTACTACACATGTCATTAGCTTATGCCTGGTGTGGCCCCTGTGCTGTTGGAGCTCACAGGAACCCCCCCTTTCACAAGGTCCAAAGGTGGAATGGTACTCACTATGTACCTACATCCTTGATGGAACTGGGCTTCTTGTGGCACATATGTCATAGGGGAAATCCCTGCCCCCAGAATTGCTCAGATCCTGATCCAGATGAGTCAGGTTATATGACTGGGGAGGACCCTCCCAATCACAGGTCAGTAGCATTTTATTGGTGAGGCATTCTGATGACCTGGCCCTCAGGAGGTCTTCCCCATTCCAGATGACCATTGTGCACACAGAGGGGATTTTTCTTGTGAGGTTTCTGTGTGTAACTGCCCTGGGTCCAATTCTAGTGACTGGCACCTGGACTTGCTCAGACAAAGACTGTTCTCAGCCAGCATCTCCAAGCCCAAAACTGCCTTCCCCTTTGATGTCCTGGACCACTTTCTGATAGATGCTCTGGAGTGCAAGACCTCTGCCATGAGTTTCTATCAGAAGCTGAAAAGGTTCACCAACAATGCATTTCCTGAGAGGATACCAGTTGAGTGCCATTTTCCAGTTGGTTGGCTAATGTTCATATTTTTTTCTCTCCACTTGTTAGGATAGATACAGGGAGTTGATGAGGGTTTCTTGGCTGTGGGGGGATTTGAAACATAGAAAATGGTTTGGCTTTGCACATTATATGGAGCAAGATCCAGGGGATGGAGGACTTGCCCTCTTCTGCCCTGCTGGTCACTGAGGTGCCCTATCAGAGTCATCTAAAACAGTCTTTGGACAACAAGGAGCTGAGTATCTACAGGTCTTGGAGTTTCTTTACTGACCCCTCATTTAGGGCCCATTTGGTACCACAATTGACTTTGATTTTCCCTGCCAAAAATTTGAGTAAAATGGCAAAATTCTGATTGAGTGAAAAATTGTGAGATGACTGTTTGACAGCTGTTATTTTGGCCTGTCAAATGTAGTGATGTTACAGAAAGAGTCAGTTGCTGTTTGGTAGCCCTTATTTTGTCAGTAATACCTGTAAGTTTTCACTTGGTCACCTTCCTTCCAGAGTTGCTATGGCCAAAACATCTGCAAACAAGTCTCAAGCTTCCACAGCTGATCCAGGAATGATAGGTGGCACAGCCACACCACAAATGAAGGCAGACCTGATGTTGTGGTCCACTGCTGATGAGTCCACACTTGTCACCAAGCTCCTTGAGGGTCTAGACAACATACTTGCAACTGATAGTGGATTTAAGCCTGAGGCCTGGGTCAAGGTTGAGAAGGCACTTCAGGGCAGTGAAATGAAGTCAGGTGGAGCTCCAAAAACTATTGAAAGGTGTAAAACACATTGGGCAAAGGTGGGTTTGCCTGCCAAGATGAGTCCACTATGTTGACTGAAGGTCCCTAGCTGAAGAAGGACTATAATGTTGCTAGGGATCTCCAGAATGCATCTGGCTTTGGGTGGAATGATGAGACCAAGATGGTGCATGCCTTGAAAGAGGTCTGGGATGCCTACATTGAAGTAGGTTCATATTACTGAGCTGTTCATAGTCTGACAACTATCTATAGACCCATAAGAGTGCTAAACATTTGCAGACTACTCCATTCCCACTGTATGATGCAATTTCAGAGCTCCTTGATGGTGTAGTTGCCACTGGGAGTCTGGCAATTCATCCTTTTAGTTGTATTCCAGCAGTAGACACTCTTGATGCTGCACCAACTGACTTGGAGTTGTCACACTTGGAGTCTGATGATAACATAGCTGAGGTGTGTGTTGCTCATAATGTGTGTCTCACCCATTAAACACTCATATCTCCATGTCCTAACAGAGTAAGGCTACACCCACAGTGTCACATAAGTGTTCTGCAGCTCAGATCTCTCCTATCACAAAAGTCCCTGCCAAGAGGGCAGCAACTACCTCACATCATGGACAGGTCCTGAGATGTCACACCCAAAATGGGGTGGTTCAGATGGTTTTGAGCATGTTTCAGGAACTCCCCAATTGCAGGGTGAAGGTCAGATAGTCTGAAAAGGATGGCAGCATTGTCAATAGTCATGTGAAGGGATGGTGCAAAAATTGGAGGTGACTGACCAAGGGATCATCCTCTTCAACTTCCTGGGCACAACTACATTCCCTCAACAGCAGACCAAGTCCCAGCACCACCTCTCCACCCAATGAGGAGCAAGTGAACCTCACACTTTGTAATTCCCCAAGGGCCTTCCAAAACAAGCAGACTCCAAATGGATTTCCTGGGGCAAATACTTGGCACTCCAGGTCCCTGTTGCCCAGTAGGGAAGGGCTACCTCTCTCCCCTTTCCATGTTCCTATGAAAGATGCTTTGTTAGCTAAGTGGTCCTGGAAAATCACCCACTTACCTCTTCTGGCAGGGCCTCCACCAGGTCCACAAGTACTTGGTACCTGGGCATGATGGAAAGAGACTTCAAATACTGGATGTGGTCCTTGCTAGCATGCCATGCAGGACTAGACTCTTCAGGGGCAATCCCTTCTGCCCCCTTGTTCACAACCTCACCACTTTTCATCATCTGCCCTGAGTGCACCTCTTCACTGTCATCCTCAGGGTCCATCCACTCTCTCTTCTTACTGCACCCTGTCACTGGTCTCCTGTCAAACTGCCTTGACAAAGGTGCATCCTCCTTTTTGCAACCAATGAAAGATACAATCACCTTCTCCTCTGCCTCTAGGGTTTGCCAGTGATCCCAGAGCAACCCCAGGTCAGCCTTGGTCCATTTTGAAGGATCCTTCATTGTAAACCCCTCTGGAATGGACTGGGAGTCAAGATACGCCATGGGAGACTTGATCAGCAAGCCCAGGGGAACCCTGGCCTTGGGCTTCTTCATGAACTTGGCTATGCCCCAGACTTCAATCAGATCAGAGCCATGCACATGACAATCAAGACCCACCAAAAGCAGCTTGGAAGACTGCTCTTGCCAAGTTCTGCTGCACCTTCAACTTCTGCCTTGACCAAGTGGGCATCTCTGGGTTCCCATCCTCATCCAAGGATATCTCCACCTCATGCTTCTCAGCAGAATCTTCCTCCACTGAACAGTGACCAATGGGCATGGACATGTGGAGAGACAACACATCACACTTACCAGGGGCTGTCAAAAGATAATCCATCAAACTATTTTCCCCATTCAATGCCCAATCCTTGCTTGACTCAGAAGACTGGGTGAATTCCTTCTTCCCATCTCCTGGTGCTGTCTCAAACCTGGGGGTCTTCTTGAGCATTGAAAAAGAAGAAGGATAGTCAATCTTACACTGCTATCTTGATCTGACCTTCCCATCCAAATGGATCACACTCTCTTACCTGTCATAGTGGACTTTCCAGTCTGCTGGCAAATTAACACCTGGTTGGGGGCATGCCAGGCAGAAGAGGGCAAGTCCTCTGTCCCCAGGATCCTGCTCCATATCATGCCCAAAGCCAAACCATTTTCTATGTTTCAAATCCCTCCACAGGTGAGAAACCCTCATCAACTCCCTGTATCTATCCTAAAAGGGGAAGAAAAAAATATTGACATTAGCCAAGCAACTGGAAAATGGCACTCAACTGGTACCCTCTCTGGAAATGCATTGTTGGTGAACCTTTTCAGCTTCTGATAGAAACTCATAGCAGAGGTCTTGCACTCCAAAGCATCTATCAGAAAGCGATCCAGGACAGTGAAGGTGAAGGCAGTTTTGGGCTTGGAGATGCTGGCTGGGAATAGTCTTTGCCTGAGCAAGTCCAGGTGCCAGTCATTAGGATGATACCCAGGGTGGTTACACACAGAAACCTCATGAGAAAAAATCCCCTCTGTGTGCACAATGGTCATCTGGAACTGGGAAGACCTCCTGATGGCCAGGTCATCAGAATGCCTGTCCAATAAAATGCCACTGACCTGTGATTGGGAGGTTCCTCCCCAGTCATATAGCCTGACTCATCTGGATCAGGATCTGAGCTACAGTACACTTGCTCATAATGTATACTGCACTAATGTATAATTCTCATAATGTATAAGATTTTGGCATTCCCACTGTGGTATGCAGGGAATATACAATGTTTTTTCATATTGTATAGTGTATAATGATGGAGTTGCTTTATACACTATGAGATAGACTTTTGGCATGGATGAAACATCTTACTAAGTTCTAGTAGTAGTGATGACGGGCACCTGTCATGACAAAATTTCATCACCCTGCTGCACTAGCACAAATAGAGTATGAAAAAAAAGACAACTTTGCTATGAGTCCAGCATGCCAGGTGGGATTGGGGTGCATAAACCATGGCCAAAACCAACACCCTACAGTTGGAAGCCCAGGGCATGGAGAGAGAAAGATGCTCCTGCAACATCAGCCCTCCCTCTGGTGCCCACTAACCATCAAAATCTCACACACTCCATGATTGGCTCACTGTGTTCACATACATTGATGAGCACCCAGACTTACCCCAGGACCAGGTGGTTGCTCATTTTAACTCATGGCCAGAGGGCATGCTGAAGTTCACACAGGCCACTCTCTCTTGAACATTAAAGGATAGAGAAGTTAGAGGCATGGGTACACAGTCACCCAGATGCACTTTCAAGAAAGTGACCTCATGCAGTAACATGTCTGGAGGTCAAATGAGCACTTATACTATGGGTCCAGCACATGAAAGAGAAAGGAGAGGTGGTCAATGGGCCAATGCTGCAGGAGAAATGAAAGCAGTTTGAAGAGGACTTTAACATCCCTGCAGAACAGCATCTCAAGGGTGAAGGGTGGATCCCACCTTTTTGTAAAGCATATAAGCTCAAGGAGTATTGGCTGCATGGTGAATCAGGATCAGTTGATCTAGGTGCTGTTGAGGCTGAGAGGGCTTGCATACAAAAAATTCTGGCAACATTTCCACCAAGGGACCAGTGGAACTTTGATGAGACAAGCTTATTTGCATTGTGAGCATATCATGATGTGTTTCACCCACAGATCACTTACATGGACAGTTGCTAGTGCTCCTCCTGACTGTGGACTCACAAGGAAGCAGATGAGTGGCAAGAAAAAAGAGAAATTCTGTATCACTGTTGGGCTTGCCACAAATGCAAATGGAAGCAAGAAAATGCCACTTTTCTATATTGGATGGTCAAAGAAACCTAGGTGCTTTGCAAATAAGACACCACAACAGCATGGGTTCTATTATTGAAATAATAAAAAGGCATGGATGATGGCAAAATTGTTTGAAGAGTAAGCAGTGCATACCAGGTCCCTAAAACATATCCTGAGCTTTTCAATAGGTGGGTGAAGATGTTTGACCTGAAGATGGGCAGGGAGAAGCATTGTGTATGCCTCTATGTGGACAACTTTGGTGGTCATTCAATCCCCTATGAGCCATGTCATGTCCAGCTCAAATTCTTTCTGCCAAACCTCACATCATATGTGCAGCCCAATGATGCTGGGATCATCTGCTGTTTTAAAGCACATTATCAACAGGCTTTCTGCAGGTGTGCAATTGATCTTGATAAAGCTGAAGAACAAAACATTTACAAGATAACCCTTCAAGAAGCTATGATAATGGAAAACAAAGCCTGGCATGCAGTTACACAACTAACCATTCAACACTGCTGGGATCACTGTAGAATCCAGGGAGAAATGGCACCAACCTCCCATCCAATCCATGCAAACCCTGAAGCTTGGAGCATTATCTCCCAGTTTGCCCAAGATGTAGATATGACTCTTCCAACTGCTGAAATAAAACTTCAGGAATTACTCAAGGACCAGTTTGTGTACAAACACTGGAAAGGTGCACTCAATGCAGTCATGGGAGCAGAGGGAGATGTTGCACAAGCTGTGGAGGCAGTTGAGCAACTTGTGAGTGCTGCCCTTTGCCGCACTGGACTTGCCATTGAAATTCCAGCAAGCACATGCCCACCACAACTTGTTGCACTTGAAGTGGCACTTGTGGAGTCTATCCAAACATTAAAATCACACAACTGGATCATTGGACCACCCCCAATAATTAATGAAATCCTTGACCCCAAGGAAGAGCACAAAATAGGAGGGTCCAAATATACATTTGATGGAGGAGATGCTGAGATTGTTGCTGTGGTGCAGCACAAGCTTGCTGTTGAACGAGCAGAGATTGTGGAAATCAGTGATTCTGATAATGAAGATGGAGAGGAACAGCCTGAAATTCCAAGTATCACTGACCTCATTTGAATGTGCAAAACACTCAAGGTGGCCTGCATGGCACACAGTGATGCAAATTTGACACTGGAGCTAGCAAGGTCACTTTGTCAATTCTGTGGCACTCTTTGTTGGGAGGCAACAAGGAACACAACACAATCCTCACTGGACCAGTACATAATCTAGAAGTAACATGTCACATGGGTCACAACCATCACAATTTCCATACTGTATAAATCTCATACTGTATAGAAATTTGGCTATGCAACCACTATACATATGTACATTATGAGCAAGTGTACTGTATTTCAAGGGCAGGGATCTACCCCATGGCCTATATGCCACAAGAAGCCCAGTTCCATCAAGGAGGTAGGCTCATAGTGAGTACCATTCTACCTTTGCACCTTGTGAAAGGGGAGGTTCCTGTGAGCTTTGACAGCACAGGGGCCACACCAGGCATGGACTCCAGTGCAGGACATGCACTGACACTTCCTTCTGCTTCTTCACACTGCTCATAAATTCCTGCCTTGGCCAGCTGCTCCCCCTCCAAAATAACATTGAGGTACTCTGCTCTCCAAGGCAGCCACTCTCTGACAAAGTCATTTTGACTCTGGAAGGGATTTTTTAATGGTGGGATTCTTTAATGGTGGACCAGCCCCAAATCAGACTACAGACCTTTGTGTGCCTTCTGGACTGGGGGGGATCATCTGCATCATTCAAGTGAGAGTTAGGGATGTCAAGAGAGTTGGGAAAGTCAGAGAAGTTAAGATTTTGGGAGGATTCCGTGGTTCTTGGAGTTCATGGAGTGGAAGGCAGACTGCCAGATGGGAGGTAGAGGTGCCTAGCATCCACTTCTTTGTGTGTGAGCTTTCCCCTTCTAGGCTTGGTGGGCTGGAAAGTGTACAAAGCACCTCTACCAGAGGTTTTTTGCAGGACTTTGGACCTTCTTTGATGCATGCTCCTCAGGATCAATGCAAAACATGGGTAATGCTCTGGATGTACAATTTTCTCTCATAAACTCCAACTGCCATCAGCTAAGATGCTCAGCTAGTACATACACTAATTCTGTAAAAAAACCCATAGTACCACAATTTCAAGACCAGTATTAAACAAAAAGGCTATCATGAAAGCAAATAAAAGATATATCCACTCATCTATAGCTGACAGGGGGAGCCCAAACAGCTTTGCAATGGAGTTGTGAAGGGCTTGAGAGTCGCCAGCAACAGGCTGGGGGCACTGAGAGGAAAACCCTGTCTTGGAAGGGCAACCAGCAAGAACATGAGAGGCAGAGGGGGGCTCACAATGAGTGGCCATGAGCCTAGGTATTCAGCTCAGTCTTGCTACATGTGTCTGAGCTGGAACACTGAAGCAAATCATCCAGTGGCCTCTCAAAGGATATATGCAGCCCAGTGGCACAGCTCCAGTGACCAGTGCATGCCACCATGTCACCAATAGTTTACTGATATTTTAAGTTTCATTAAGGTACTGGCTAGTGACTGAAACACAAAACATCATGCACTCATTGGCATGCACATGGTGTTTATAACAAAGGATGAACTGCCACTGAGACTGTGACATTTATGACATATCAAGTCACAACAAGTTTACTGTTTACCTGATATTGGAAAATCTGTTCATGTAGCAGCTTGGTTGCCACATGTCCAACAGTTAGTGTGCCCATAGCACATCAGCTTGCCCAGTTTTAAGTATATCAAACTTGCATCAGACTCACCACTCCCTGTACATTATATTGTTCTCCATCAGTGTCCTGGTGCATATGATTCATGCCTGAGCTTTAGGATTCCAGTCAACTACAAGAAGAGCTGGTACATGCATGGAGTTTAAGATTCTAGTTGGGGCATGGAATGGTGGTGATGTATACTAGATTTGTAATGACAGTTTAGCTTGTACACCAAGGACACCTTACCCAAACTTCAGATTTCAGTAGACTGGTGACACTATACAGTATACTCCTGAAATTATAAAGTTTGTACATGTAATGTGTGGGAATCAGATCAACCTACTACTGAATTATGCCTGGGGTGTATGCATGACTGCAAAAAATTCATGCTCTAAACCATAAAATATGCTGTCCAATTGCCATGAATATGCTGCCATTTCATCAGCAAAAAAACCCTCTCAATGAGTTGTCCTGATTAAACATGCAATATCTCAACCAAAACAAAGCCAAACAACTTGAATAAGGTACCCTGTTGAAGCCAGGACCTAGGGCTATCTGTGTGAATACCTTCAGGATTTTTCAGAATTTCCCTGATTTTTGGCATCACCATCAATACAAAACAGCAAAACATTGAAAGGGTTTTTTGAGTCACTGTAGTACTACATAGCACTACCAATTAGGGTTTGCATATGTGTAACTACAGTAGTTAGACCACTATGTAGGCTACTTGAGCTACATAGTCCCACTAAGACTCAGAAGTTGATTGAATAGCCACCTGCTACTGCAGCATCATAGCACAACATAGTACTCCATCTTCTTGCTAGTATGATAGTATATTGAACCCAGCACTGCACATACTACTACTGTATGTAATTATTCTGACTCATCATCAGTAGTCGAGCCTTCCTGATATTCCTTAATGGCATCAGCAATGACCCATGCAGACATGGCACTCTGTGATTGGGTGATAAGCGGAGTGGCACCTGAATGAACACTGTTCATAACTGGCTTAGTCCAGGTGACCAACAGACAGGGTTTGTACATACTGTCCAACTTCATACATCCTATTGCAGATCCCTGGCAATACCCTGACCTCTTTAGTTGCCTCCTCAAATGCCCAAAGGCAGTTAAGATGTGACTTGAATATGTTACAATACTCTTGAATGGTGAAAGCAATGTCCATGCATGTGCCAGTTGTCCACTCATCTATACAACACTCAACCTGCCATTATGTGAACATCAATGCCCTCACCAGACAGGGAGGGCAATCCACATATGGCAGTAAGGACCAATGCTAATGCCAGGTATGGAAATGGCTTGAATTGGTTGGGGAATGCAACACTGTCATCATGCTTGTTTGCAAACCACATCATGTTCACAATTTTCTGAATGAGCAGGGCCTTGAGAAACCTGTGCCAGCCATCCTCCTGAGCTGCCATATGCTAGACTGATATATAAGTAGTTATTACTGCATGCCAACCATGGTCACCTGACCTTGAATGCGAAGTTCATGCCCTCCTTAAGCTCCTCCACTAAAGCCCAATTCTTCTTAATGGCAGATTTGCTCTGGCTGCTATAAAAACCATAGACAGCTTCAACAAGCGGCCAGAGCTTGCTCTTGAGTTGACCTTGCATCTGTGACCCTCAAATGGTAACCTATAAAGTACAAAAACAAGCACAGTTGCAGAATGAAAGAAGGAACTTGTGGTACTTATGAGTTTCACCAGCTGCAGAGTGCAGGCAAGATTCACACTGGTGACTTGAAATGCTCTTGCCCAGGATGTGTTTAATAATGCCATCTCTTGTGTGTGATCTGGCATAGGTGCCTGCACACAAAGGCAAACATGATACTCCCTGATCACAGTCACCATGAATTCTTGAGTAACATCATTGTAGTCTCTTGCACAAGGGCAACCTTCATTCTCAGTAAGCTTTTGTGCTTTCATCATGGCATGTTCAAGATTATCAGCAGGTGGCCATTGCCTCTTCAAGTGGGCCATATAATTCCTAGGGGTATGCCAGTGAATACTTATTGTAGACTCACAACTATGAGATGCACATTGTGTCCTCTAGCTCTGGGGTTCCATGGTCAGCACATGTCTCCCTGCTCTTGTGCTTGCTTGACTGGCAGTCAGACAAGGGCTGGGATGTCTGGTGTAAGTCCTCAAAGGCTTTGTCATCCACACTTGTGATTTCTCTGCAAGTCTCCTTAGTCTTCTTGTGGTTGCTTGATGGGTGGTCAGAGACCACATAGTCCCTGTGACACAGGTGAACAGCATCACATACACACTAATACACAACCTATGCCATGCCCCATAGCTCTGGTGCTCTGTCATCAACACACATCTCCCTGGTCTTCTTGCACTTGGTCGACTGGTGGGAGGACAACCATTGCAGTGTCTGGTGTAAATCTTCAATGGCTTTGTCATCTGTACTTGCAATCTCTCCACAAGTCTGTATCACACATATCTGTATTTATTGGCCACACATCTGGGATGCACACTTACCTCAACATGCAGGGACTTTGGTATTTTTCCATCACAGTACATGAGTCACTCCTTTATAGCCCTGCTAAGTTTTGTCATCACTACATGGTTGGTAAACTGGAATAGAGTAAGTCAGTGTTCAAAGTGTATGAAACAGCTTACCTGGGTGTCTTCGTCATCATCAATAGACTCTTCTTCTTCTTCAGCCCCTTCATTCATATCATTCTTGCTCCCATGCTCAGCCAGTTGGTGATGGTGAAGGCATTCATGTGTTTTTTGGGCTTTGGCATCATGATGCCAAGCTGTCTCCCATTGTTCACATTCCAGTTGTTTCTGCTTCTCAGATGGATGGCAAGCACGTCCACCATGCATCTCTGTTCCTTGGTCATCTTGACCACTTGTCAACATGGATAAATGCAGTCCACTTAGTACTTATGTACCTATGTATGAAATTTTCCTTATCAGATGCTTGACAGACCTTGGCAGAGGGTGGCATATTACTTGATCTCATATGGACAGCTGTAGGTCAAAAAGTGAGCATGGAGCAGAACTTCAAAGTTGTTTATACATATGTGCATGTGGTCTTGTTTGTAGATATCAATGAACACTGGCACAAACCATGCATGTCAACATGGTCACAGGATGAAAACTGTCAAAAAATAAAATAAAACCAGTGGCCAGAAAATCAGATGAAACATGCTGCATGCTATCTGTAATGCGATTGGGCCAGTCTTGACATTCTACAATATTGAGACATGTCAGAAATATCAGCCAGTCAGTTACATTGAGATACACATGGTAGCATACACCTTACCATGGCTACACATCGGTGCAACTACTGCTTGAAGCCAATTTCTACAGTGCCAGGGGTCAAGAGGCACATCACCCAGTCAGCCCATTGCCAGCTTCAATGGAAAGAGGAGTTCGAGCAGGCCATAACAATTGCTGACAATAAAAAAGATCACCACATTGATAGCATGCACCATGAGCTATCCAAAGCACCTGAGGACTGGCATTATGAATCTGATGGCACAGCTACCATCCCCGATGAGGCTCCCAACCTTCAAGAAGGGCATTTCATACAGAGGCATTGTGTCAGTGTGGTACCCAAACCACACAATCTTTGTGAAGTGCCATCAAAATGGGCATGGGTCAGCAACAATATTGACAACATACCTAACCTCAGGAGCACCAGGCATTTTACCAGGGAATTCAAGGGGGTCATGGCCAAGATTCTTGGGTTGCACAAAACCATATTCAAGTCACTGGAAGAAGTGGAGATTGCTCATAAATTGAGCATGTGGGGACCCTTCTGTGATGAGGAGGAATGGGAATTGGCCCACTTTCTGATGAGGAACATAGGTCAAACCAAGATGGATGAGTTTCTCAAACTGGACATTGTAGCTAAATCACGACTCACCAATATGACATAGCCTCACTTGGGTCCTCTCCTCATTCAGGTCTGCAACAGTGGTGTGTCATTCAACACTGCACAGTCATTCCTCAAAAAGGTAGATAGCCTACACACCAGGCCAGAATGGATTTCCAAGATGATTGATGTGGTGGGTGATGTTGGCAAGGATGGTACTTTGAAACACAAGCAACTTGAGCTGTGGCAGCAAAATCCTGTGGAGTGCATGGAGGAACTAATCAGGAATCCTGCATTCTGGGATGTGATGGCATATGTGCCCAAGCATGCATATGCAGATGCAAAGGGAGAAAAGCATATCTATGATGAAATGTGGACAGGTGACTGGTGGTGGGATGTGCAAGTGAGTACCTACCCTGCCCAATGATGGGGTGCATCACTGATACATCCATCGATAAGACAAAACTGCCTGAGGGTGCTGTCATCACTCCTGTGATCTTGTCTTTGGATAAAACCTCCCTGTCAGTGTTCAGTGGGGACAAGAAGGCATGGCCAGTATATCTTACCATCAGAAATATTTTGAAAGATGTGAGATGCCAGGTCTCTGTGCATGCAACAGTTCTCATAGGGTACTTACCTGTCTTGAAACTTGAGTGCTTCCATAAGAAAACTTGTTCACTAGCTGGTTATCAGCTCTTCCACCATGCAATGTCCCTGGTCGTCCAGCCACTAATCGATGCTGGACATCATGGTAAGGAGATGGTATGTGCCGATGGGTATCTGTGCCAAGTGCATCCTATCCTCACTGCCTATGTCACCAATTTTCCAGAGCAATGTCTTGTAGCTTGCAAGAAGGAGAGTCAATGCCCCCACTGTTTGGTTGAATTGGATAAACATGGTGATCTTGAGGAATATGCATGGTGGAGACTGACAGATACATTAAAGACCTTGCAGTGCGAGCAAAGGAACAAACAGTTGAGAAAGTTTGATGCAGAAGGTTTGCACATGGTCTACAAACCCTTTTGGAAGGACCTTCCCTTCTGCGACATATTCACTTGTATCACTCCTGATATTCTCCACCAGTTGCACAAAGGTATCTTCCATGACCACCTACTCCAGTGGTGCACAAGTCTGATGGGCAAGAAAGAGATTGATGCCCACTTCCAAGCCATGAGTCATTATCCTGCTCTTTGCCACTTCAAGAAAGGCATATCCACAATCTCCCAGTGGACTGGCACCAAACACAAGGAGATGCAGCAGGTCTCCACGAGTTTATTATCTGGCATGGTTGAGGATGATGTCCTCTTGGTCACTCATTCCCTCCTGGATTTCATTTATTATGCACAGTTCCAGCAACACACAGACATGACTCTTGAGGTTATGCAAGACAGCCTGAAGATGTTTCATGATTACAAACATGTCCTCATGGAAATGGAAGTGTGTCAAGACTTTAACCTGCCCAAACTTCACTCACTACAACACTACATCACCTCCATTCAAGCCCTTGACAGCACTGAGGGGTACAACACCGAATATCCCAAATGATTGCATATTGACTATGCAAAGGACACCTACCAGGCCAGCAACAAATGAGACTATGTAGAGCAAATGGCATTGTGGCTCCAACAACAAGAAGCCATCCATTACAGGAGCATGTACTTGGCTTGGAGGAAGGTCAGGGATTATACAGACAAACACCCTGATGAGGACCACTTGCATGCTGAGAAGGATGTTGTCTCTGGACTGGTTGGTTTATGGGTGCCAGGTAGGTGCTTGATCACACTGAAATGAGTGTACCTGTAACTGTTATGCACCCATGATAGCTTACTATAAAGTGGCCAAGATGCCTCCCCACTGCCAAGTGACTATTGATCATATATGTATGAAGTGAATACAAGACCTTTGAATTCATCCCTGCCCTCATGCAATTTCTTTCATCCCACTTAGGCTGACACCAGATGATGCAGCCCATAGAATCAGACTGGTTTGACCTCTACAACCAGTTGTACATCAAAACTGGCCCCAGTGTCATCACAGGGCATGGCATGAGCATGCCAAAAGTCTGCACATCACCTAGGGTTGCAAGTTGCAGCCATAAGGCTGAAGTTCCACATTTTGATACAGTATTCATGTTGGACAAAGGCTACCAGCATGTTTGAATGCTCATGCTGAATGGTATGTGTAGAAAAGGGCTGTAGGCAGCCTCAGTAGTGACTCAACTACTGTATATATTGAAGTACCTGTAGGCAGCTACAAGGTATCAGTAAGTAGTCTAATATGTATAGTATATGGACTTACCCTCAGTAGTGACTCAACTACTGAGGGAACAGTATGAAAAACATACTACTAAGTGCACTCTAAGCACTTATGTAAGCAAACTTAACTTGCACCCAAGTCAAGCATTACAGGGGAGATTTACAATCTCCAACACACCCCCTTAAACTCCACTGTATGATTAAGTAGGGGTGAAGGATATAGAACTTGAAAGAAATAGTATACCAAACATTTGAATAAAAATGAGTATATGTGCTGCAAGTGCAGCCTCGAGTCCATGTAGTGTGCGAGCGTTGTTTGGCCATGTTTGCCACGACGCGTTGTGGCGATTTCCAGTTTCAGTAATGCACGTAGTGTGCACGCGTCTTGACCTTGTACCATGATCGCGAGGCCGCCGTTTTGAATATAACGAATTTATCGTCGTTCTGCGTCCGTCCGGGAGGCACCCCCTGCCGCCAGTACGTGTTAGCAACATTCCAGAGGTGTTTCGAGAGGTGGCGAGGAGGCGAAATGGGGATGCTGAGTAGCATGAGGTGCTTGCAGCCTCTCTGTCCGGATCTACTGACATTTTTATATCTTGTCTTGATCTGTCTGCATCGGCGAGGGTCCCTGAGAGTCCCAGAATGGTTCACGAGGCCGTTCGGAGGTGATTTTGACGACGCAGGTGAGCCGTTTTCAGAATGAGTCCAGTTTTCATCAATGTTGGAAGTGTGCTGATGGATCATCCGAGACCGTTCTGGAAGCCACCATTCATGAGCATCAGAGAGCTGTAACGCATCATTTAGCACTTACTGAAAAACCTGATAATATGTAGAAGACCACAAGAGGTGTTCTTATTACTCAGAATAGATCGGGTTATCATTCAAGCCAGAAGTACATGGATGGATCATCTGACATCATTCTGGCAGCCATGCTCATGACCGTCAGAGAGTTGTAATGTATCATATATTACTTACTGGGGAGCCTGGTAATTTGTGGAGGTTTGCGAGAGGTGTTCTTATTCTTCAGGATGAATCGGGCTTTCGTCGAAGCTGAAAGTATCCAGATGGATCATTCGACATCATTCTGACAGCCATGCTTGTGAGCATCAGAGAGCTGTAACATATCATGTATTACTTACTGGGATGCCTGGTAATATGTGGAGGCCTGCGAAAGGTGTTCTTATTCTTTAGGATGAATCAGGATTTCATCGAGGTTGGAAGTGCATGGATGGATCATCTGACATCATTCTGGCAGCCATGTTCATGAGCCTCAGTGAGTTGTAATCTATCATATATTACTTACTGGGAAGCCTGGTAGCATGTAGAGGCCCACAAGAGGTGGTTCTATTGTTCAGAATGAATCAGGTTTTCATCAAAGCCAGAAGTATGCAGATGGATCATCTGACATCACTTTGGCAGCCATGCTCATGAGTGTCAGAGAGCTGTAATGTATCATTTACCACTTCCCCATAAACCTAGTAATATGTGGAGGACCGCTTGAGGTGTTCTTATTGTTCAGAATGAATCAGGTTGTTACTAAAGACAAAAGCACATTGATGGATTGTCTGATGGTCGGAGAGTTGTAGCATATCATCTAGCATTGAGCCTGCCAAGTAATGTGGTGCTTGAATGGGTTGATAGTCTTGATCCTAGTTGAATCACAGGTAAACACAATCAAAGCAATCATGTTTGTGGTGAGAGACATTCTTTGTCACAAATCACTTGGAGGGAGCAACTAAAGGAGGTTGTTGCTTAGCAGAGGGAACCTGTAGGAGAGCTGTAGGTAACCTCAGTAGTCTGGCAAGCTACTTTATTATTAGTAAGTACTTGTAGGTATCTACAGGGTATCAGTGAGATAGGAATAAACCTAAGTAATAATGGTACTCACCCTCAGTAGTCTGGCAAGCTACTGAGGGACTAGGAAAATTACACAGTGGCGGTTTCAATATTTTCAGATGCTTTAAAGAGTATTCAAAAGTGAAAACAATATTTTTTATTATGATTCAAATTACCACGCCCTTATAAAATTTTATTCCGAAAAGGCTTATAATTTTTATCACCAGTTTATATCAGGAGAAACATTATGATATCTATCCAAAGACAATTGAAAAGTATATATAGCATGAATGTCGCAAAGTTATTGACAATAATATCTGCCCAAAAAGATAGCAACAATAAGTAAAGTTTAAATTTGGAAATCACTTTGAAGGCACGCTTAATTTAATGTTACACAATAGATTCTGAGATCATCGAAATAATAGGTTTTCCAATGATCAAAATGTAATACAAAAGTAAATAATTAGAAATCAGTTTCCATATGCTCAGAAGTGATCATGCAATGAGGGGGCACAAGGCGCCCAATGCCTGCCCAGTAATCTCCACACTAGGTATTCATTTCGTCAGATCATCAACGCGATTGAGCATATTTAGGCGATGGCATAGATGGAGATGATAGCTTTGGAACAGCACTGAGGAAGAGTTAGTGGATCACGAGCATTATCTTTGGAGCAAAGCTATATCTCAGGAAGGACATGAATTGCATTGGGTCTACATTTATATGATGCCATGATCCTACATACACAATGATGCATGCATATGAACCCAACTCACCCCTATGAATTAGAAAAGTCAGGAAATTACAGCCATATTAGATTGAGACCTACTGCTTGGTCAATTTGCAGGGATCACCTGACAAACATCCCCCAGTGGAAGCTTGGTACCTGTCCTCCAACTCTACCCCTTTCGGATCTTTTTTCACTTGACATTTCTTAACCTGGTGAATTTGGCCAGCGAGCTCGCCATGTAGTACGAGACAATACTGACCAGCACTTCTCGGGTTCATGGGAGTCAAGTCACATGCTGGAATGAAGTGATGTTCGATATTTGTGCTCACTGTACTTGAGGTCACAGTGACTGACACATGACCAGGAGGTGCTAAGCCAAGCCCATGTACGACCGTAGAGAAGCAGGTCAGGAACCGTAGTGTGGACCACTCGCTTGAGCAGCGAACCACGGTTGTAAGACACGGCAACCCTCAGGCATACACGCCAGTTGGCATAGTCACAGAAATTATTGTCAAAGAGCCAAGGAACACACCCTGAACAGTAAAGTTAGTTCAGGATCTACGATGGAGTGGAAAGTCTACGTACCGTAGTCAGCCTCTGCTTGCGCCAGCTCGTTGAGGGGCCGAGGGGTAGTATCGTCAGAGTGAGGGACCCAGGGGTCGCAGGCCAAGGTGCTTGGACCTGATTCGGCTGAAGGATCCACAGTCGACTGTGACGTGGGTGGAGTAGTGCTGCGAGGTACAGTCCAAACAAATGACTTCCGGCGCAGTTCTATGAATGCCGCCATTCGTGTAGAATCCAAGATGGCCCCATTGAGGAACATGCCAGATCTGGGGGAAAAAAAAGGGGGGAGTTAGTGTGTGCTACTAGGAGAGGAAGTCACTTACTCAGTGACGACTGCAGTATTTTTTAACTGCATAATGCCAGATTCGATCGCGACATTGCAGTAAGTTCTGCCTACTGACCGCAACGTTCCTCTATACCCCTTTCTGGGACCGGAGATGATCCATACCTCGTGACCAACCTGGCGCTCTACGTCACGAAGAGAATGGTTTTCTAGTTTGACTGCAAAAACCGATGAGGACATTATGCTATAACTTCATTAGAACAGTATAAAAGCATGAAGGTGCGAACACTTACCAATGGACCATCATCAGCCAGAACTGTAAGACGGCCAGATACGAAGTCAACAGAACGAACGAGCCCTTCGATGCCTACAGCAGGACCACGGGCCACTCGAACATGGTCGCCGATAGTAACATCATACCCCTTCTCCCTGGAGAATTGCAGGGTAGATGGGGGTATGATAAGCACCTCGTCCATACTGACAGACACCTGTATGAGGTCACTCCCCTCATCGATATCGCCATCGCCGCCGAGAACTTCGGGTTCTTGGGCCCTGGACTTTCCCTTATCTCCGAGGTTGTCAGGGTCAGCCTGCTGAAGCGTGGACAGTGTGATCAATATTTCGCGGCCGCTGTGCCAGTGTAGCGTGCCGCAAAGACCTTTGTGTGGCCCACTGATGACGCGTACGAAGTCCCCTGGTTGTATGCGGCTCTCACGAATCAGAGGATCATCCGGCACTTGGTTGTCAGGCTCTCGAGAGATGTATGTTGTCGGGGAGACGTGCGATGCTAGGAATATCGCCGGGACATCGAGCTACAAACACGTCAATAAACAATCTACTTCGCAAGGCCATGACTTGCCTGTTGGTCACTGCCCTGCAGTACGTACATATCATCCACTTTGCCTATCACAATGCCCTGAAAGCCACAGTTAAGACCCGCGATAACCTGGACGGAAGCGCCAGTAGGGAATTCCAGTTTGAAATCATGTACGGAGATTTCCAGTGCCTCGACAACCTCATCACTTGATCTCTCCAGTTGAAACACAGACAGTGACCGACTCGCGTTGGCTGTCCATCGCGACGATGCGAGCTAACTTGCCTGCAAATTCACCATAACAAATCCGCCCAGTGTCTCCATCTTGCCACCATTGAGCCGAGAATCTCGTAAGCGTGCGGTCGACCAACGGGGGATCTACTGATGCCAGGGAAAACCAGGCAATTTCGTCAGGCAAAGGCACTGCTCACTACCTTCACCCACTTTGTGGGGAAGTAGCTGAAACTACAGCCATAATAATACTCCTTCCCCTCGCAGTAGGCAATGGGATGCCCCTCGTCACTTGTGGAAACGGTTACCTCTAAACCATGCCCCCTGGCCAAGTCCACATCAAATATGCTCCGTTCATTGGACGGACTTTGAGGGTCAGACTGGTAAGGCAACGACCGAGGAACGACAAGCGCGCCGATGGAACCGTCCTCGACGCAGAGTACATAGGCGATATCGCCCTTGAGGGTACCAAATAATATGCGTACCCAAGAACGTACCGGGATGTCGCAGCGCTGCGTGATGGATATCAGCTCTTCTCTTGGTATCCTGCACTGATGTCCTTGACGAGGGTGCTGTGTGACAGGGGGAGGCTTTGTTGAACCTCCAACGGACTGCAAGCTTCTATGAAAATACGTCGAGGGAGCGAGCGGAAGGTCCGGCAGTGCAAACTTTGGCCCTTGAGGTTTTTTAAAACGAAGGCTGCAGCACCAGCTAATGAAGATGGGGTAAGACGTCAAGTGAAGAAAGAAGGAGCAGTTACTCACCGGTGGGCAACTCTATCATGAAGATTCTCAGCTCAATCTGGCCCACATCTACGTCCATGCCAACATTGGTATCACGTACAGGGCTTTGACATGCTCTCGAGTTAGATCCTGCGACACTCCCCTTGCGACTATAACAGGTGGAAAAGATTGTCGAGGCATTGGTTGAAAGTCAGTTCGCCCGGACTGACCAAGCTGGGTCACTCTTGGATGGTGATCCACTTCATTATCTCGGTCATTTTCATCTACACTTTCGTCGTCGTCCTCAGGCGTCCTCCCATGCAGGATGTATCCAAGAACCGATGAATGGACATGCTGGGTCTTGAACGCTTTGCTGGGGGTAGGGGACCATCGGATTTGCGGGAGACCTTGTCTGAAGGGTGGGTCGGCAATGGGATATGAACCATAAGATGAAAAATTGACTCACGAGTCTTCGAGGAAGAGACACCGCAGGAAAGGGGGGCATCAGAGACACTGGCTGCAAGGTTGTTCAATAATTATTTGATGTAGAATTAGAAAGTTTATTACCAGAAGACTGAAGCCTGAGGAGCGGAGAGTTCATGAACACCTGATAAACGTCAACAAATCACTCTCCATTGTGGTTTGGGGATTTACTTACTGGGACGGTAGAGGACGCCACGCTCAATCATGGCAGCCTTAACAACCTCAATGGCGACGGCGGCACCCTCGCGAGAGGCTTCGAATACTTCGTCGAAGACAGGCGCCCATTCGTCAACTTGAACCTATCCCCAAACTTGTTCTTCATCTGCGCCAACAAATCGTCGAAAGATATCTCATCACTAGCCGCCCATCCCAAAAGTAGCTGCCATGCAGCAACATCCTCCAACACAGTGGTCATCTTCGTCTGCTCGAGCTGCCGAGCAGCCTTGATGGAATTGAAGCCCTCTTTGGGATCCATCAAGATGATCCCCATGAGATCGAGCCATTCTTCCTGGTCAAAGGGGATACCTGCGACGGCGAGCTCGACATCTATCTTAGTCAGAGTGATCGTATCAGAAACCTTGCCCTGTGCGTACTGCTCTAGAAGAGCGAAAGCCGCATCATTAAGGGCAGCAGCGGGGATACGAATGGAAGACGCCATTTGATAGTAGGAATGAATTGTTTTATGAGCTGGAAGTAATCAGCGAGTAGTAAAGGCAGTAGAGAGGAGTACGAACGAAAATTGACTTTAGGCGACGTCTTTCAATGATCAGCTTGCTATTGTTCCTAACAATGGGTCGGAACAATGGTCTAAGAGTACGTAGTTAGCGCGATATCCGAACCGACAGCGTGCATGAACTTGCTTAACTTAGCGTGCATTCTTCGTATGCTCTTTACATCGTTGCTATCTAAAATCTACAATTGCTCGATGTATACACTACCACGGCTTGTTAAATCCTTCGCAATGATTTGGTTATCAAGACATTGTTCATAAGCTATTTATCAATTTACTAGCATTGATTATCTACGGGTGTACTAATTGTCTACGTCGACACATTAGGCTAGCCGTTTAACGCTGAATGTTGAGAATCCGTTAGTACTACGAACTTTCACAACAGTGAGAAACTCACCTTCTGCACTGAATCTATGTATATAGCAACGCACGACGTCTACGAGCGAGATGTTAGAATAATGAACTCACAGGCGATAAACCATGAACGACTTACCTGGTGAGTGGGCGAAAAGGAAAAAGGTGTTCGTGAGAAAAAACAGCGTTGATATACTGAACGCAACTCATGGTCACGTGCATATCCACCATCACCGCGAAGCAACTGTATGCGTGACCAGTGAGTTGCGATCAATGTATCAACGTTGACTTTTCTCACGAACACCTGTTCTACCCCATATATCAGTCGCTTAGCTTAGTAGTACATCTAATACTGTATGCTGGAGATGCCGTCGGATGGTGTTAAAGTACGATCATTGATACAATTTGTCCATAGTGGATTCAAAACTATGGGGATATATCCTCCAGGAAAGATTACATCGTGATGGGCAAGATTATCATTGACACGATTCCTGGAATGACGCAGCAAATAAGTTGGACCCTCGTCAACCTATTATACCTCACCGTACGTCCCCTGGAATGGGGTATATGCAGCTAATTCAACAGTTATCACAGTTGTCCTATCTCATGTTTCATTGGGTCACTGGCATCCTGTTCGACAACGAACTACACGCAGGGACATACTGACGACCTTACCCTATGGGAACAAATTGACGATGATGCACAGTACACTCCTTCCAAGAAATGGTTGTTCACTGCACCCATCCTATAAGATAGTGAACAACTGGCACACATGGCAACAGGGTTTACGGACCTGTCGAAATCTAGGGTTGCAAGGAAGTGCGAGCTACGTCCCATAGGCTTCTGAGTTTTCACATGCATATGGTCGTCAAGACATTGCTCAAGGACTATTTAGGAACAAATCGTATCTACATGTACATAACCTGCACATACAGTCTACCAGAGCCACATGCTCTATTCCTAAGGCCGTTTTCAGTCGCTTGCATGAATTGATTATCATGACGTACCTGAGTCAGTTGTAGTATGATGACCTCCTCCTGAGAATACTGCCACTGCGCAAAGTGACACATCACCCATGACGGACGGACAAATTCTAACATGTCTGAAAGTTTAGCACTGTAGAGGGATGCAGGAAAGTGTGGATAGTGACAAAATGGGTCGAGCAGTATCTTCATTCACGTGTAGCTGGCATTGAATGACGAATTTGACTTCTCCTTCATGAAAGATTATGTACTTGATACTGCCAGGAATGGCAGTAGAAGTGCAGCCCCTGGGGTAGAAGAAGACTAAACTGTTACCAATATGGGTAGAATGGCAACTGAAGGTAGATCCACCAAATCAGAAGTGGGAATAGAAGACATGCAATTTTGCAGGAAGTGAGTTTGTGGAGATCACCTGGCACTGAGGACGGGACTTTGTCCGACTCATAGGTAGTGTCATACGACAGGTCTCCACCAGCAGATAGGTATTTGTCAAATAAAGATTTGCAACGCTGAATAGCCTTCGGACGTTCTGGACGAGACAGCCAGCATCTGATCCGAGAACCTTGCACGAATGTGTTCAAAACAGTCTCCTCTTGCTGACCTATGGATAACATGAGCATCATGGACACCCGTAACTCCGGAGTGGCATACCAAATTGGTGATTCGTTGGCATGCAGTTGCAAGTGTCCTGATAAGGCGTTCATAGGGGAAGCTCCACCATGACCTTACAGGTCCAAAAAGGCTGAGGTAGTCATAAACATGGATAGCCATATGATAATTCGGATGTATGTGCACATGGGGGAAGATCTCTGGCAAAGACTTGAGCCAACTTGTGACATAACTGCGGTATGCGGTCATGCAGGTCCTCTGTCATGCTTCGCAGACATGCAATGCGCACAGCATGGACCAGGTTCATGGTGTGCTCCAAGATGCGAAGATATTGGGATTCTAACTCATCAATGGGCTCCTTGCAACCTCGTCCCCATAGGCTTATTAATGCCAAGGGGAGATAAATCAGTGACCATGGTACGCCACTCATCAGCTTTCAGGGTACCTGCCCTAGTGTCACCGAAATTATGCAGTACTGATCTCACCCATGACAGGGTGTGGGTATCTTTAATGACTTGCCGGATTCGGTGCATCACCTCTGGAGTCGAAGTTTGGATGATGGGGGGAGCTTTCATAGGCTGGTTCTGACGCTGCACGGATATAAGTTGAAGGGTATCTGGAGACCTGATATGATACTCACCCAAGCCAACAAGGTGTCTACCCAGCGTGCTTTGCACACCTTCTTCCCCACCTTCCCCTTCCCCCAGTCTGGTTGAAGATTGAGCCCTGCTGCTACATACTGTAAAGCTTCAATGTTCTTGGCCCGTAATTTCCGTTGTAGTAGGGGAGTCAGGGGTAGAGAGGAGGAGAGAGGCTTAGTCAGCATGGAGGAGAACCAGCGTGTGTGTACGGATAGTTGATCATTGAACCACACGACGAGGACTCAGGTCTAGCTGTCTCATCGTGGTGACGATAGTGGATTCAACACACACCGCATCACCGTATCACCGTATCACCGTACACCGCTGAGCCACTGAATCAACGCTACCGAGTTAGACCACGCAGACAACACACGACGGACATGTGTTGGGGAGAATAAAAAGCTGCATAGAGCATAACAACCGATAGAACTGACAAGCTGTCTCGCAGGCTTCGTAACCACGACACACGGGGACGCTTCATACCAGCGAACCCCATTACCCCCCCCACAGTGTCAACGCTGCTAGGCACTACGCCAACCGATAGCGAATACGTGTTCCTGTCAGAACCACACTCCCCGACCCAGTCACCCACATCTCCACACGAGTGCGCATCCACGAGAGCACTCCCACCGACAAGAGCAGCGTCACCAGCTTCAGAAACGGACAGGTATTTGGGAATGTACCCATTAGTACCGCCCAAGTCGTCGATATCAGCTATTCCAGTCAACCAACGAGGAAGAGCATTCACGACACCGTCGACTGCAACTACCGCACTATCAAGTATCCCAACCCTCACGAACACAACGGTACTCCCAACACCACCAATATCGGTAGCGCCCCCAGTACCACCGGCTCCTCCAGTACCACCAGCCCCACCAGTAACAACCCGTGCACGAGTCATGGCAGAAGTGGTACCAATATTCTACAGAGACAGAGCAACGGCAGAAAATGCCAGTGACTTCTTGAAGGCGTTCAACAGGAACATCCTATTCTCAAACCCGGCCGCAACTGACACGCAAAAAATATCAGCACTGTCAAACTACTTGGGAACAGGATCACCAGCGGAAAGGTGGTACCAGGGCTTACAGGGAACACAGCTAACGTCGTGGGACGACCTCACAAAGGTGTTCAAAGCCAGATGGCCACCCATTGAGAGCGCAACGCAAACGTCAGAGGAGTACCAAGCCGAGTTACTGGCGCACAAACTGACAGAGGACGACGTGGGGACAACTAAAACCATAGGACAGCAGAAAGTATGGGCACACGTAAAGTGGGCCGAGGAAGCTTGGGAACTCGCAATGCTGGCAGGAATAGAGAAGGGGGCAACCCTGATCTGGCAGGTGAAGAAGCAGTTACCGAAAGCCGTACGGAAACAACTAGACGACGAATATGCGGACTGGGGTGCATTTGTAAAGGCAGTAAAGGACGTAAACATGGCAAGGCTGAAGCAGGAGAGGGAGGACATTGAGGAGAGAAGGAGGAACGAGGAGGCGAGGGAACAGAAGCTCCTCCAGAGAATGGAGGCGGTGAAACAAGCAACGACCGCAGACCTAACCGCTCAACTCCAGCGTCTCACGATCGGGCAGGTAGCGGTGAACCGAGCTAACCCAAGAACAACGTCCCCTGCGACCCCCCAGACCACGAGGTTCGCAATACAACAAGCCCCGAGGCATACCGTACCGTACACGACACCCACAGAAGAACTTAAAGAGATGGTACGGAAGGCGTTGGACCAGTTCCCGCACCAACAGGCCGATGAAGAAGGACAGAGGAAATACCTCGCGCAACTTGCGTCATGGACGGCGAAGCATGGGGAAACAGCCCGAATCACTGAATATACTCCGTATCCTCTAAAGCCAGGCACGGCCATGATATGCTCGGGAGAATGCTTCAGATGCGGCACCCACGGACACGGGAGCAGGAACTGCCCCACCCCGGAGGGAGACTCCGCACGACTGAGCCATAATGAAACTGCATGGCGAGCGCTCTGCAACAGAACTCTGGGGCCGTTCAATAGGAGTACCGCATACAATGTCAGGCTCGTAGAGTTAGACAACCAGGGAAACGAGACAGGGTCGCTGTGAAGGACAGCACAACGACCCCGACACTCGCAGTATCTACGATAGCACCCGCCGACCTCCATGTACTTCACACCGAGTCGCACGTCACCAATGTCATCGACTTGTATTCTGCAGTACAAGAAACACGAAGCTGCGCACCAGATACTACGAACAAAACTGTCCCGTTCGTACACCCCGTCACACTCAAAAGTCCACACGGCACAGGAACGCAAGTACGTGCCCTGTTTGACGATGGAGCAATGACGAGTGCAATGGCACTATCAATGTTCAACGAAGTCAAACATGAACTCGAGGGATGGCAACCCTCAAAGCAGGTACTACGCATGGCAAACGGAGCAATCGTACCATCGCAGGCAACGTGGAAGGGCACAATAAAGGTGAAAGGAGTCGAGGTCACCGGAACCTTCGAAGTCTTCGACAGCGCCGGAGGCTGGTCGTTCCTGTTTGGCAAGCCTCTGTTGAGAGCGTTCAAGGCAGTACACAACTACGCAACGGACGAGGTAACAATCACCGACAGAACCATGACAACGACGTTGCAAAACCAGTTCGCCACCAAGCCCGTACCGCCAACGGACACAGAGTGCAACAGCACAATGTACTATGCCGAAAAGAGGAACGAGAGCATGGAAAGACACTGGTAGGGCCGAGGATCATCGCAGCACGTTCACGAGACAAACAGATCCATTTTCCCCCAAGAGAGTCGAATTCATCTTGCAGAACGTCAAAATAGGCGACGATCTAACAGAAGACGAAAAGGAGGAAGTAATTAAGCTGTTGAAGGAGTTCGCAGATGTGTTCGCATGCTCGCTCAGCGAAGTTCTGCTGATACCGGGAGCGAAAATCGATCTGAACATACCAGACGACCTCACGTTCCGCACCACGGTACACCAACGGCCGATGAACGCCCCGCAGCGACAGTTCATGAACAAATGGGTCGACCAGATGTTAGAAGGAGACCTAATCGAATATGCGGACATACCACGCATCAAACACGTTGCGCCAACAGTGCTCACGCAAAAAACGCACGACAATGACGAGGGTATGACACTCGAAACTCTACAACAAGAAGTAAACAAGCAATGTGATGAAGCGAACATTGCACATCCGTTCCAGGCGATCCCTGTCACGAGTGAACCGCAGGAAAGAAATCCCGAAAGGGCCAGGCGGAACACCGAAGTGGAGGGTAACGCAGAACTTCGCAGAACTAAACAAGGCTACCCAACTACCACCGATGTTCCAAGGGGACATCAGAGCGAAGCAACAACGGTTAAGTGGGTATAGGTATGTGTCAGTCTTGACTTCGCGTCCGGTTTCTACGCCATCGAAATTCCAGAAAAATGGCGACCATATTTCACGTTCTTTGTGGACGGTAGAGGCTATTTATGGTACAAGCGTATGGCAATGGGATGGACAGGTGCACCAACAACCTTCTCGGCAACGGTGACGCGCTGCCTACACGACATCCTCACAGACGACGTGATAGAGCTGTTTGTGGACGACGCTGCATGCGGCGACAACACCTTCACCGGTATGATAAAGAAGCTGCGAGGAGTCCTTGAATGGTGCAGGCACCACAATCTGTCGCTATCGCCAGTTAAGTGCAAACTGTTCATGACGGAGACAACGTTCGCAGGAGCGATGGTAGGACCACAGGGAGTCCAACTGGACCTCACAAAGTTATCAGCAGTTGTTAACTGGAAGCAACTGGACACAGCACTGAACCTAACGTCCTTCTTTCGAAGGACCGCTACGCAATCTC